>JAZHYW010063814.1:0-107884 GCA_037355805.1 Ixodes ricinus | reverse complement strand
CAAGGTACGCGCTACGTAACAAGGCCATAAAAATAGCCGCTGATGTTACGTCACTGCCAGCCATGTATATGTATATTTGTTGCCGTGGCATTTACTGAACAGAGGAACGGAAGAAGCGCAAAGAGGGAGGACACATAGGTAAAACGAGGAAATAATACCGCGCATCAAATACAACAAACCATATCAGCAAATTGATACGAGCCATGCAAACGAGCAATGTGAGCGAAACAAACCCCATGAGCAGAACCATATGAGCAAAACCAGAGTCACTGAACGTTCCCAGAGTACCGAAACTCCCAAGCTTCGTTTCAGAACCGACTCGCGGCGCAGCAGTCGCGATCCGCAAACATGGCGCTGCCCTGCGCGGTCGAAGCGAAGCGCATCCAGTGTAGCCTTTGCTCTCCTGTGAGCGCTTCAATCCACGTCCCTGGCCTGCATCGACACGGGTTTGTTTTTATTGACTGGGACGCCCGGGTATCAGGCGTCCCAGTCACATGGGGTGGGGTGGAGGTGTGGTTAGAGAGAGGGGGGGGGGGGGCGTGTTATTTCTGGCAACACACGGGTCGCAACCAACCGCTTTACTGGTTGGTTGCAACCTCGGGGAGTGACTGGTGGGTGAGTGTGTGTTGTGTGTGTGTGTGTGGGGGGGGGGGGGGGGGGAAACAACCGTAAGTGCCCCGGGTACCGGATGGCCTAGCCACGCCACTGTTCGCATTACATGTCATGTTTTAATAACTTTCATTCCACGCGTGACGGCACGTTTGATTGTAAAAGGTTTATTCGTCGAAAAGAGCGTGGTGCTAAGAGATCGCATTAAGTGGTCGTGAGTACATAGCCCTCGACGTGAGCGTTGTAGGTTGTTTGAAATTCCCGCGCGAGGTCATGTGGCTTTGACGTCAGGACCCTATCAACCAATCACGATATTCCCGTCACGACGCCGCCGACGCCGGCTTTTCTGCGACACGAGCTCCTTATAATAACGGTACGGCGATAAAATTAGTTGTCTTCACTTCTCTGCTTGCAGCCCAGAAACTCTGAGACTAAACTAGTGTTTCTGGGCTGCCGCTTCTTCATAGACCACATCTAAACAAAGAAATACGTGCAAACATTTCGCTTCCTGTAGACATAAAGGGGGAAATTAGGAGTGCTCCGAAAGAAAGACAGACTTTATTATTATTATTATTATTATTATTATTATTATTATTATTATTATTATTGCGGGTTTTGAAGTGCAAACAGGTATAGATTAGAGTTGCGTCTCCAACCGTTCGATCGAGGTCACGAGGTTTATGTGCCACGTTCGCAATACAAGGCGCGAGGAAGAGTCATCTGACGCAGCGCTCGGCTTACTACGGTGGCCCTCTTTAGTGACGCAGAGAAAAGTAAGCCCTAATTATTTTCTTTCTAGGGGGCGTCGTCAAAGAATGAACACCAAAAAGGTATCGCAAGAAAGGCAGAAGACGAAGACAAAGAAAGTGATTGTATCCCCCGAGTTTGTTTATGCGACTATCTATAACCTTTCCTCTTTCGTCGGGCCGTTCGGAGAACTCCGGAAGCGCGGAGCACGTGTATACGCGCCCAGCGTGCCAGAGCGCCGAAACCGACTCGGTGGGGAGCAGAGGGAGGTTGCTCACTCATGGGCGCGCATTCACCCACGCGCGGGGAAGGGCAGAAAATAAACCGCCAGACTTCCCGTTTACATTCTCCCCCACCACGAAAACAAGGCCGGAGGGGATGGCGGTGATCTTGTTTGGGGCCGACAATTTTGACACGCAAGCGCAATAAAAAAAACTTTCAGTTTTTCCACTCTGGTCAAGAAGGAAGATTAGCGAAGCAGTACTATGGGGGAATGCAGTAATGGCCGGCCGCAAGTCGGCAAGCCAGACTGTGAAGGCTGAAAAGGTTGTCACCATCTATGAGCAACGGCGGCAACCAGACAACCGGAAAGCCGATTGTCTGGTTGACGCCGTCGCTCATAGATGGCGGTAGCTGTCCAGAGTTCGGTTTAATTAACGGTTTAACAGATTTAATAAAGTCATTGGGTTTTAGAGACAGCGAAGGAAAAGTGGATTACAAGACAGTAGAGATTACCAAGCAAAGATTAAGTGAATGGTGGCAGAAAGCACGAGAAAACTAGGTATTTTCTTATTAACTGATGGCAAGGGGGTTTTATAGCCTCACTTTCTGTTCAGTGCGGAGTGTATATAGTTTTCACATTTAAATATTCTAAGCTTAAATGGTAAGACAAATTGGCTAGGTGGCGTAAGCTACCAAGGGCTCAGCCGTATAGGGAGTATTCACTGGCGGCCATATCCGTGTGCGTGGTTGCTGAGCGCGTGCTGACGGCCAGCTTCCACAGTTCTTTTGCAACGTGCATTCCACATCATCAAGATTGCCGGTCTTAGCAGGCTATTAATGTAAGCTCGTTCTGAGCATGCGCTCTAAACATTGACCTCAAATATGGCGTCCAGTGAATGCCCCCTATTCATCCATCCATCCATCCATCGGTGTCTTCCTTTCTTCGCGGGAAACACGATCCTGGGAAAACTAGCCCTTAACAGCTCCGCTGTAAAAAGAAAAAAAAAAAGCCGATGGTTACGTTTCTTGGCGATTTTTACCGCGTGTGTTTGAACCAACATTCACTGCTTCGTGTGTTAGAACGCCAGGCGCCGTGGATATCTCCTTGGATCGAGAAGGATGGCGGATATGAATCTGCCGCCAAAGCTTTCCGTTCTAGCCCTATACACCTTTTTCCTTTAGCCTCGCACCCAGCCACGTTGTCTCCATATCCGGTATGCGTTCCGAAAAAAAAAAAAAAGAGATTATAGCCCTGAATAAGTACAAAAGTATAAAAGGATCATAACAAGAACGACTGACGGTTGCAATTAAAATGTTAACACGTTCTACTGTCGAGGCGAGAAGAAAGCGACGTTTTCACGCATACCGGAAGTTCCAGAATTAAAGATGGCGGCGCCCACGTAGAAAAAGTGTATATGTGCTGTCGATTTGGCTGTCAAGGCTATGGGGGAGGGGCACGGGCGCTGGAGCACCTTGAGTGCCAATCTTACACCGTTAGGCCAATCAAAGCTCTGCACGAGCACTTTCAACTTCTGAAATGCTACTTCAAAGTTGTTCACGAGTATGTCGCGAACCTGCCGACGTTCGAGATCGACCAGGTTCGATTTTTTTTTCGAACTTTCAAAGCAGAGTTTTACAAAAGCTCCGACTCCTACGCGCATCTGCGGAAATTTAAAACGCGCCAACCCCCCTCCCCTCCCCCTCCCCTTTTTCCTCCCCCTTGGCGGAGTAAGGGGCGCCATATTTATCGGGTGTATTGTCTCGTCTGAACGAACTAACGAAATCATTCAAAGTTTGTGTTTTACTTTTATATTGCCATAATATAAAACTATCTAGTTTATAAATTCAATTTTCCGACTATCTGAACGTTGTATGTTCGGAAGGCGAACATCTATTGCTCGCTGTTCGTCACAGTGTGGTAAAAGTTCGAGGAAACGCCGAACCAGTCAACCCTCAGGTTAGACAAAAGTTCGCACAATGCCTAGCTTTGTCAGACCCCCAGCTGCGTACTCATTCCGATCAAAAATCGTCCGAACTCAGGTGCACGAAAAAAGATTTGCACGCCACCGGGATTATTAACCAATTAATTGCGCGTAAACTGAGAGTGTGCAGCTTACAAATAAAACACAAATCAAACAGCTTCATTTACTTTCTAAATAATAGGAAAATACACGTAGTTTTTCTTTACATATTGAAAACATACCGCACATCTTAAAATTATATTGCTTCGAAAATTGCACCCCCAACGGGGACAACACTGATTTATGCGGTACAATAAATCGACGGCACTTTAAACCGGCAAAAAATGACTCGTATGCCGCGCTATCACAACGGGTGGTTCAGCATTAAATGTCAAGAAGGAAATATGTTACTAAGAGCATAAACATAAAGATAATGAGTTCATATAACAAAGACATCCGGGGACGTCAGCCGGTGCAAAGCTGGTGAAACGCTACCGGGTCTTATATACTACGTTATTAAAAAGCTGGAAACCTCGTTTCTCTACTGCAACTTCTCACCCACGCGTACATCTGCGACGGCACAATCCAGGCGCGCGCTTTGATTTCTTTCGTTCACTTTCCCCCAGACACTAATCCATTCGTTTCCACTTCACCGCCCACAAGCTTCCTTCGTTCGCCAGACGTTCATCAGTCCCACCATGCGTGCATTTTCGTAACCGCGATCTGCCACGAGCAGACGAAAGAAAGAAAGACGAGTAAACAAGCAAAACAAGCAGACAGTGAAGCCTCCCAAAATAGATATTAATCACGACCCAGAAACCCGTCTAAAAAGACCTTCCATCTCGGTGGGGCACACGAGGCGCACACGCAATTCCATCCACCCCCGCATCGGCGACGACGGACTCGCACATGAACGCGCTGAAGCGCTGCCACCTCCGCCGGTCGGCGCAAGCGCGCGCAACGAACGCTGCCTTCTCTTCTGTGGCAGCAATGTTGCAATGTAACACGTAGTTACGCGAGTCTTGCCAAGCGGAAAGATAACTTTCTCGAACCGCGAAAGGCTGCTGCGCTCGCAGCATGTGGTACTCCGTCACAGTTCGGTGTGAACTAACCGACATTCTCTATATATGTTCTTTACTCACCCTCTCTCTTTCTCTTGCTCTATACATCCTATCAAAGTATTTTTATCTATCCGCATTTTATTTTGTCGCTTGTCACTTGAGCGGGAAGGGATGCCGAAGAGAGAATCTGGGTCACGTGGGAAGAAAAGACAGATAACCAAAAGAGAGAGGAAAAGAAAAAAAATAACAAAATAAATTAAATAAAAAAAAAAAAAACTACGAATGGCGAACGGCTCGGCGTCCCACAAGAAGATGCTCGAGACTCGAGAGACCACGATATGATGCGAACGCGGGTGTTGGGCGAACGGACATCCGCTCGGGCCATCAGTCGGTATTGAGCAACGGGCACTGAAACAAAGGGTTGGCAGTCGCGTACTGCACTGGTCAAATCTCCGCTAAACGTAATAAAAAAAAAAAGTTATTTGCAGGATTCGGTTTAGTCATTTTCTCGCGTCGCCCGGGTCATTCGGGACATATTGGCAGAACTAAATTCGCAAAATGTATCCGCGAAGCACTCTCTCTATATCTCTTTAAGTGATAGAGGATAAATTCACTGGGCCCTGGGCGAGCGCAGACTTGAAATGCGTTTAGCTTGTGGCAGTACCATTAGAGACCTCACAAAGTGTCTTCAACCGACCATGCGCGGGAAAGGTCTTCGCAGCTGTACGTCAGCGTTTGTATCCGAAAGCAACTTATTTATCACGTATCCAAAACATCATTATAGTTCGTTTCGTAAACTGACCAACCGCGCGCCGTTTAATTGTGTCAATACTCCAATACAAATTAAAAAAAAAACGATCTCGTTTTTTTTTTTTAGATTTGGCAACTCCCTTCTCCGATTAAAAGGGGAGTGGTCAAAACCCAATGACGCGGTCGTGAAAAATTAATTGTTTGTCGTTCACTCGTGCTAGCGCCTCGATAGCCCCTGCGTTCGTAGCTCAAGCGACTAATCAACCGTCTACAAACGCGGCACTTAACGGATAAATGCAGGGGGAGAGGAGAGGGGAGGGTATTGAATCACGCCGCAAAGTGGTGAAACTATCGAACAACCCAGGCAACCGTGAGCAGCGCGAAAAAGACGACAAAACCAAGCGATACGGAAAAGAGCAAGGCCCGGAGAACAAGAAGACCAGCCCTTCCACACACACGAACAACAACAACAAGACGAGCGCCTGCCAACAGACGTTCGGAAACACCAACAACAACAACGAAGAGCCGGGTCGGCCGCCCAACACGACGCCAATGGCCGCGTCTTGTTCCCACGCCACCGTCCTGTCGCCGCCGGAGGCTGAGTTTATTATTCCGTCCCCGCCGCGGTTGGCCTCGCCTTCCGTCGCCCGCGGCCGTCGGACCACCTCTCCCTTCGTAACCCTCCCCATAATCCACACAGCCTGCATTAATAACCGGGCCTCGTATCACCCCCAACCCCGTGCCCTTTTCCGTAGTACAAGTGGTGCCTGTTGTACAGGCGCCAACACCTGCCTGAGATCTTCACTTATGAAACGAGAGTTCGAGCTTGTCGCACACGCGAGCAAACAAAATAAAAAGAAAACACGGCAAGAAGGGATGCACGAAGAGAGAAGTGTTGGCGAACAACTCTATTGTACTTTGGGGGATCCCATAATATATTACGTTGTCAAGCCGCCGAGACACGTTTGATCAAGTGTGTAATACGAGTTCGCGATAAAGTCCTTTGCTCTTGTCACCTTGGCCTCGGCGGACGGGAGAAATGAGAGGCTTTCTATGCACGGCATAAGCGAGACAACGAAGAGATTTAGTAGAGCGTTTTTGTTTTTTCTTACGGCCAAGAGATTTCGGGGGCCCGAGCGAACACCGTGAAACATGGATCGAGGCCTACATAGTGCGCAAAAATAGTCTAAGGCTCACTAATGAATAGTGTCTTTTGTCGTCAGCAGATCGTCTTTGAAGGGAAACCTTCTAAAGCTTATTAAAGGTAGATACAAAAATAATCCCCAAAAACCCATTAAAAAAAATTGTATAAACTTCATGCGTGAATGGCTTCTTCGCCTATCGGTTCAAAGAAGCACACAATATTGACAGGGTATGTAGATCACTGAAACCCGATTTACTGACTCAACAAACTGTTCTACATGTTCTACATAAGACAATTGTGTTAGGCATGACCAAAAATAGTATAATACTGTCTTTATTCTTGCTTTTTTTTCTGGTCGGTTTGACATTAAGTTGTGCAGTCTCAACATGTCTTCTAGTCCAGGAAATAAGACGAAATAATCTTCACCGGGGTCGAGAGTTCAGCGACCAACGCTACGCCACATCGGCAGACTCCGGCGGAGACTGTGCAATCCCCGAGATCGACAAAGCTTCTCGATCGAATTCAACGCACGCACCGCCGCCACCGTAATCGGAAATTGAGCGTAGTGGGAGCGGACGCGGGCGCAGAGAACGACGAGGTACACACACACATAACGGGTGGCGTGCGCGTCGCGCGTGTGCTGCACCGTGCGCGACACACGCACACGACCGCACGCACAGCCAATCTCCACCGTGATGCATGGCGACTGACTCCGATGCGCGCGGGCGTCGTCGTTTTCCATCCACTTCGGGGCGTGGTGTCCGTTGCCTCCCCTCCGGATCCAGCGGGAAGATATTCCGGGTCGGGACACAGTGGTGTGCCGCGGTCTTCCGACTTCGGAAACGAGCCAGGGCACGCCCCCCTCGACCGAACATGGAACATGCGCGTCGCGTTCGCGGCGGACCGGAACACGCGTCTGCGCTGTCTCCTGTTTTTCGTCGGTGCCGGCGGCGTCGCCAGGAAGCGCGGAACGATGGACCGCAGCGCGCATCCCAGCCAATCCAACTCTGCGAACGCTTATCCCGTAAGTGCCACATGACCGAAGGTCATGGTGACACCTGCTGACACTGAACTGAAGAGACCTTTTGCTGAATTACCCCCAAGCTCAAGGAGCGTGCGCGAGTGCAGTTACACGTGCTCCGCGTACTGCCTTCTGCAGCGGTAACCGTTCTAAAGTAAAACTTCGAAAACAAATGGCACTTTGCACGCGCGTTCATCAACGTCTTAATTTGGTTGTTTACTTCAAATAGTCACTACAGATAAGGTGAACGCGTGCAGCGCGTGTACCTACGTTCTCAGCACTCTTCACGATGCTCAGGTTGTTTTAGTAAGAGGTGTATTGGCTACGATAGCTTTTTGGCGCATAGGGGGAATGCGCGAGGGCGTCGGCGGTGTACCGCTGTGCTGCGTATGCGCTGCGAATACCTCGGCGGTGGGGAGGAAGGCAGTGCCGCCCAATAGCGTACGCGGAATGTGGAACACGGGAACGGGCGGCGGAACTGCGAGCAAGGGCCATACGTCTTCCTCGGCACACGATCGAGCGTGCTGTGGAACCGGATACCGAAGGGTTCAATCCTCGTTGAGCGTGGTCCGTTGGGGAGAGTTACGACACTGGGCCCCCCTCTTCCCCGTCTCTTCGGTGTGTCTGTTTTAGGTTCGAAGGTTTTTAAATTATGCCAGAGATGTCAGTGCATGCATGGACAGACATAATCCGACTTTTCAGTATTTACCGGAAAACACCAATTTCTTGCTCAGAACACGCACAAACAAAGCAGGAAACCACACATCCACGTTACGACGGATGCTGGGTGGCAACAGAAAAAAATGACCGCCGCAATGCAGTATTCGGCCTAAGCCCCCTCTTCCCCTTCAGATTTTAACAATATCTGAGATCTCAATGGTGTTTACGCGACGCTCTACAGAACGCAGAAGGACAGGAAGTGAAGTCGCCTACAAAAAGAATCGAAATGAATCAGTCATATAACTATTGACCCCGTAAGCGTGACGTCACGGCTGCAAACAAACCGTTGCTATGGACAAATACATGAGACTGGATTTCACTCAGAAAGAACCATCGTTCAAAAATTGACGTGGATATAGGAAGCCTTCCGGTCCTCGAGACGACTCGGGATACCTATAAAAGCAGCGTCAGACCCCCTGTTTTAATTTTACATTAAGAAGGTTCGAGACTCAAAACTTCGCTTTTGAGGCTCGCAATAAAGGCGTGTGTTTCGTTCCTGCTTGTAACCATCACACTGAAAAAAAAAAAAAAATTTTTTTTTGCCGATTCTTCCGGTTTTAGTAAGACCCGAAATAGCGAAAGAGCTGGATAAAAGCATCATGTAAGTTATATAACTGTTACGACAGTTCCACAAATGTGCAGTGAACCAACTTCCGTGCCGCCACAACTCCTTCAAACGTGTGCTGGCCTGCACTTCGACATTGATACGCTTCACGTCATCGTACGTAGTTAATGAACCTCTACCTCGTTTCACTGAGCCCGCACAGACTTGTGCCTATCTCAAATACTCTACTCAAGATACTGTATTTCAAATACTTTTGGAAGTATCTTGGTATCTTGCAAATACTTTTGATCGAGATTATTTGATACTCTATTTTAATTACAATTCCGAGTATCTTGTACTCAGTATCTCAAATACATTTTTGACACTCTGCCATGGTGTGAGTTTTTCGGTATGAAGTTGCGGGGGCGTGGAACGAGCAAACGTGAACATTCTTTCGAGCAACCAAATCCTGTTGCTAGCTACGATTAGCAACGGTGACTTTGACTGAGCTCGTAAAAACATAACTTTTTTGCCGATTGTGACTCATATTTCAGCCCAAAGTTCGTGCAATGAAGGTTCTCCCCTCGCCTTCCCAAAGGCGCCTTTTGTTTCCATAGTTTTCCCCAAACAAATTCTCAAACAAAAGGTATTGCATTACGGAAGTAAAGATGCCACCATGAGGCGCAACGCAGACCGGGAAACGACCTACGACAACAATGCAGATTGAGTGTCAAGAAAATAACAAATAAAAAAAATTAAAGGTGGACAGAAAAAAAAATGTTTTGTTTGTATATTTGATCCCCGACGGCAAAACGTCTAGGCTCTCTTCTGTTTATTTTCTTTTTGTCTTTAGTCCGGAACTTATTGCTCTCGTGAACACTGTCTGTAAGCGAACATTGATAAGCAGAGAACAGGACAGGAAACGAACTAAAAGCTGGATGACCTCTCCAATTCCCAACAAAGCGCCCCCATTGCTGAGTGCCTTTCTGAACGCAACCTACTTGAAGAAGGTGCGACCACAGCCGTGGCTATTGTGTGGGTGTCTTTGTTATCCGTTCACTCATATCCGTATCCCAAATTCGTTTATAGTGACCTCCCCATATAGGGAATATAGATGGTAGTTAAACGATGCGTCTAAGGTGCGCCGGAGGACGTGATATTCAGCGATGTCATTATTGGCGAGGCGCTCTGACCCGTTTGTCACCCCCACACCTCGGTGTTTACCCAACTCAAGGCCTGTGCACACGTCCACAGGCCTTGTGGGCATGTTCATGGCATCTTTTTTAATAGAGCGCGGGGCACAGTATAATGTAAAAATAGCAACAATTCGTGAAGTGACGTTAAGTGTCGGATCTCTCCCGAGATCTGCGAGCTTTACCCACTCAGGCTTTTGTGCTAAGCTGGGTACCGTGCATGCTGCACTGTTCATGCAGGCCGGAGTGGTAACAAAAGAGCCCCTCCTCCCCTTACCGGAGAACACGAACTCCAGCCGAACGCTGACGCCGCGCTCGGCTAAGTTAGTCGAGCGCTGAGACTGAGTCATTGTATTTGTTGTCCCCACCCATGTAGTTCTAAAGTTAACCGCTTGGGGCGCCACGGTCTGATATTCTCCCCAATAGCTAGGGCTCCGTGTTTTCGGATAAATCCGAAAAACTCCGAAAAACACCCGCCGGTAAAATTTTTGTTAATTCGGATTTATCCGATAAACTCCAAATAGTTATGTGCCCATGCCACCCCCCCCCTTTCCACAACAAAAAAAAAAAGTTTTTTTTTTAATTGAACAACGCAGGATCAATGGTCCTGGGAAAATGACACTATAATTATCCTTCAAGCCTCGGACCGTTGTCAAAGGGGGTCTTACGGCTTGTCTCGTCAAGGTTGGTTCAGGGAAACAGGTCATCGTACCATTCGTGTCACGACAAAAGCCACTCTTTTGGTGTTCAGTTTGGGCCATGGGATTTGGGATTTAGAGAAAGGAGAGGGTATGTTTCTGTAACAGTGAAAGCTATGGACCATAGAGATTGTATAAAATAGGGAAGAGGGGTAGTTGAAACTTCTCTATTACACCCTTAACCACTCCAGCTCGCGCGCCAGCGGGATAAATTGGTGGGATGACTACGAGCTTCCTTGCGGCTACCTCCAGGAGTTGATTGATTTTAGGGTATCGACGTTTATCAAAGCCACACTTGTGTGCGACTTTTGTCGTGGGACAAATTAGTGTTGCCAATAACACTAACGCCAAATTCAACTGAAGAAATCTTAATTGATACAAGCGCGTTTTATTTTTTATCTGGCATACGTTTGCATTCGGTTATTATTTATTATTATTTAATAGGAAACACTGCGAAATTATCTCCGAATTTCGGAGAATTGGAAATTTACGAAAAATAAACTCTGATAAACACCGAATTTTCGCTAAAACATAAACTCCGAAAAACACTCTCCGAATTTCACGAAAAATAAACTCCGAAAACACGGAGCCCTACCAATAGCTAAAGCGACCCCTTTCTTGTTGTCCCAGAAATGTTTTGTAACATTATCAGTGATTTTGCCACGCAGGTCGGCCAGCGAGCGCGGGGCCGAATGGTTACCGCGCTTGGCTCTCGCGCGGAGGCTCCGGGTTCGATACCAGGGTGCGGACTCCTGTTTTATTTATTCTTTCAACTTGGCATTCTTGTAAGTTCGAGAACCCTGTCGTCTGATCGAGTTACGAATGTTCTACGCGCCGAACTTCCTACGCCGAATGTTCCAGAAACCCACGCGGGTACAAAAGTTGCTCCGAGCGGGGTCCGGAGTCAGTCTCGCCTTAGCGCTCGATCCTGCTGTTTCGCCGACATCGACGCCTGCGACGCTAGCCTTTCTCTTTTTTGTTTTGGACACAAGTTCGCCCCTTTAAACGTTTAGTTTTTTCAGTCATTCGCCGCCTCATCATTTGTCATTCGTGACAATATCCTGCTCCTTATAGTTGGACTGCATAAAATAGCCCTACGATACTTTTTTTTTTTTCCGTTTTGTGTTGTTGCGTGCTAATAAACCATTCTGGTAACCCAGATTTGCGCAGCTGTATAATTGTCGTTGTCACTGACATCGATACAAATTACGCAATCCGGAAGTATCTTCAAAAGTAATTGCATAACATTTCTAAGTATTTGTATTCTACTCAAGATACTTTACAGTGAAAGTAACTTGAGTAGTATTTTAAATACTTTATGAAGCAGGTATTTAGTCACTTAGCTTAAATACTTTTATCGAGTATTTTGTCCAACACTGAGCCCGCAGAGCAATCGTGTCGTCTGCTAGCAAGGCAGAACCCGTTGTGAAATTTTATTACGCACTTTTATCGTCGCGGTATGACACTGAGACGGTAGGAAAAAAGTCTTAATGATTAGATATTGATGACACACAAGGCTTACAAGAAACATTATTTACCTTTTTATCTGACAAATTCTAACCTCACGTCGATTCCTTATGCATTTGTCCATAACAACGTCCCCGCGGTCTGTTTTGGAGCACAGCACCATGCTGTGACGTCATCCATCACGAAGAACCCAAGGGTGGCATGCGCGGACAAGAGCGTCGATGTGGTCGACCCTCCACGCTTGACCAAACGCCCACTATGACGTCTTCAGCAGGGTTAATTCTGCTCTCATCAATGGAAACAGGAGTTATGTCGGACTGTCAACACTGACGATGTGGATTTTCGGATCCGTCAACTCACCGAGCCTCCACCGTGCTTTCCTACACACACCATCCAACATGACGTCTGAAACAAAAATCCTTCTCGTGACGTCACGGGTAAGAACCATAAGAGGGCACCACCGAAACACCTCTTCGCCGAAAGAGTAGTTTCCTTAGTTTCGCCCCGCGCCCGCCGATATCTCTCTACAGCCCCTGATGATGGCCTTAAGGCAGCGATTCGTCATCGTCCATCAAGAGCCGTCCTCCTCCCATCCGCCATTCAAGAAACCGGTCATATGCACACATCATGAGTAGACTCCGTCGGCGCACAGCGCAGGGCAGTCGCGCTCTTCCCCGACGCACGCAGCCTGGCTCGGCCTTCCTCGGCAAGGGGGCTTCGTTCGCCCACTTTCCGGGAAGCGGCGCCCACGCATTGCCAGCGCGCGTCGTATGCAACGCAGGCAAGGGTGAAGAAAGACGAGGTCTCGAAACGCTTGAACTTCCCCGTGGGTATACCGACGAAAAAGCCGCAACGACACGCCGTCCTAGAAGAGACCGAACCGAACGTTCCAAAGGGGGCGCCAAAACTCCCGGACTTCGTTTGAGAACCGCGTCGAGTCACTGAAATCGACGGCTAGGTGGCGCGAGCAGCCGCCCGATATAATCGGTTCAGCAGTATGCATGCATGCACCCATTCATCCATTCACAACATGGCGGCTCTAGAGCACCTACCAGAGCTGCCATACCAGAGCATATGTGGCCGAATCGTGGAATATTTCTTATAAACGTAGCTCCAATTGGATCAAAGTGAAACCTGAATTCGA
Organism: Ixodes ricinus; assembly: GCA_037355805.1. Taxonomy (NCBI): domain Eukaryota; kingdom Metazoa; phylum Arthropoda; class Arachnida; order Ixodida; family Ixodidae; genus Ixodes; species Ixodes ricinus. The sequence continues at coordinate 94,603 of JAZHYW010063814.1, read as the reverse complement.
ACGTATGTAAAATAGAAAGTATATATATATTTCTTTCCCTTATTTTACGTGCATTTAAACTAAGTTTCCGATAACCGGCAACAATGATTTGAAGCACCAAGATGGCTGAAAAGCCGTTAACTGCACGCATACCGCCTCACTGGTGCCCTATGCTTGCAAGCATGTGCAGCGTGCCCAATAACGTAGCTTTGACAAGCTTGTAATTGCACCCATTTGCCCGCATGAGCAGATATATGGCGGCAGCCAGATGGCCTGCTTGCAATCGTCTACTATACTTTAAAAAGTCACCAGTCATTACTTTGAAGCGCAACTAATTGGCATAGCGATAACCAACCCGCCAATCGCACGCTGATCAAGACCTCTGATGAGCCTTTAGGACAACCTGTACACTGATGAGAAAGACTGATCTGAGTACACGCGTTTCACGTAATCGTCTTTTTTTCTTTTTTTCGCTGCATTAGCATGATGCACATTAGCCAATTAGCACGCTCCATTTCCTCGTGTATTCAGTCCGAGCGGGGGCTTTAAACAGGGGCTAAATGGCGCAGACCGAACGTAGAATTGTGTCCAGAAACGTGAACAAACCGCGTGCTATTTGAACCATCAGAGGAACAATAGAAAGAAAGACAGCTGTCAGAACCGACGTCGACCACCTCTTCTGCAAAATGCCAGGACCATAAAACGAAATTAAGTTTCACCATACAAAAAAAAAAAAAACGAAACGATTGTTAGGCTTTTTTTTCTTAATTTCACTCGCCTGTCGTTCAGTGAATGCGTCATATTCGGTGGCGTTGGCTCGCAGATTTTCCGGTGTTCAACTCGAGGCAATGCGCTTCCAACTTGGCGGGGTTGGCGCTTTCCGTTTTGACGTCCGGAACCTTACATTTCGAAGATTACTTTTCCAGTCACAGCCAGGATAAGAACGACAGGGAGGTCTTTTCAGCTGTCCCGCCTCCAGCGGAAGCACCTTCAATAACGCTCCACTGTTTCGTGAGGTTCGAGCGTGCACGCGGATCCGAGACATGCACGGCGGAAGGCAATGAGCCCGGCCGGGACTCTAGTCTGGACACTCGGCGAAAAAGCCGGCTCGGAATTCAGCGGCCGTGATTGGCCAGCGCCGCGTTCGACCTTGGCGCCGGCCAATCACGGCCGCCGAAATTCTTCACCGACTTGTTCGCCGAGTGTGCGGATTCGACACCTTGAAGGCCGCGGGTACCCGAAAAACACGCCCCGTCGTTCTCGCCCTGCCAGTGACCTAAGTTTGTACCGTTTAGGCTGAAACAGGATACTTTATTCTTAGGCCGGGTCCAGGCTAAAGGACACTCTTTCCTCCCTTTGCGAAGATTTCTCACATAAGATCCGCAATGAACGCGAAATTCTTAAAGAATTTGCAAAGGCCAAAAAATGTCAAGTTTCGCTTTACGTATAATCATCTACATATTGATTGCCAGACTTATTATGTCGATGCAATCACTTAGCCCGTAAAAAGTAATACTACTTAAAAATCAAGGAGGCTGGACTTCACTCTTCTTCACCTTTTAGTAACCTTTTAATTCTAAACGTTTATTGTAGAAGCGTTCGAAACAAAGCAGACGACCTTGCCGCTTTAATCTCTATCACTAACGCTAGTATCGTTATTGGGACTGAATCTTGGCTTAAAGAATCTACCTCCGATCTGGAAGTTTTTCCATCGTATTTCACTGTATAACGTAAAGATAGGAATGGTTCGGTGGTGGTGTCTTTTGCTCATTCATGAAAGTTTCAAAAGCTGCAAGATATAGATTTCAGTGGCTTGTGAAAATGTCTGGTCTCGCGTCTATCTTGAAAAGGGCGATTATCTTTGCTATCGGCTGCTTTTATAGACCACCAGCAAATAACGATTGCGCATTTTTTTATATTATGTTTTATTTATTGTTGGTGATGGTTTTGTTGTGGTTGGAGGTTGGATCGTCATCCCTTGACTGTTGACTCTTCGGGTGTATACACTCAGCACTTCTTAATCTTATCAACGACTCCGGTCTGAAGCAGTTTGTTAGGGAGCCCACAATGATTTGTGCCAGCCGATCGAGCATCCTTGACTTTTTCAGCAATCGTGATTCGGTGATCTATACTCTAATAGTCATCTCCGGTATACCGTATAAGTGACCATGAGGCCGTGGTTACAAATTTGACTTGTTCATTCGAACGCAGTATTTTGCTTCGTCCAAAGAAAGCATTTTTTCGATGGAGCTGATTATGCTGGCTTATCTGATAACCTCAGTTCATTCCTTCCGGTTTTTGAAGAAATCAGTACATCGGGTGACGTTAATATATTGTGAAACGTTTTTAAAGCTAGATTATCAGCTCTTATTGAAATTTTTTCCATCAAGAATACGTACGTCCAAGCGACGTCGTGACAAACCATGGCTTAATTATGAGCTACGCGAGCTACAAATAAAAATAAACGTGCACTGAACCAATACCGCACACGCAATAACTCTACGTCATACAATAAACTAATAAAGGTAAGAGCTCTTCTCAAACGTGCAATCACTTCGTCCCGAGCAAATTATTTCGCGACGTCACTGCGTGCAACTACATTTACTCGGATGTTGCGGCTAATCTTATGGTTTGCATGTCCGAAATTCAATTTAATGTGCAAGGTATTTTTAAACTGATAAACAAAATAAAACAGGGTTCAGCGACTGGTCCCGATGATATTCCAGACACTGTTTTAAAGTCTTGTGCTGATATTATTTCTTGTTACTTGGCCATTATGTTTACTGTATCCTTAAACTCTGGTTTTTTACCATTTGGCTGAAAGTGTGCGAATGTTCTCCCGATCCATGTCTGGTCCGAAAAATCTATTGAGAATTATATGCCTCTTTACCTCACGAGACAATCCAGTGAAACAATGGAGCACATAATTTACACCAATCTTATGAATCATCTAGCCCTAATTAATTTTTTTTACTCCAACTCAGCATGGTTTTCGCTCCGGGTCATCCTGCACCACGCAATGAACAGAATTCTATCATGATATCGCACTGCCATTTGATAAAAGTAAGCAGGTCGACTGCATTTTTCTGGACTTTAAAAAAGCGTTCGATATGGTTTCTCATTCTCTACCCATGTTTAAACCTCAGAAGCTTAACATTGATTCTAACATTTTTTGTGGGATAGGTGACTATTTGAGTTCCCGGAAACAGCCCGGGGAAACTAATAGGATTCGGTCCCCGTATGTAAAAGTTACTTCCAGTGTCCCGCAGGGATCGGTGCTAGGACCACTCCTGTTTTTAATTTATATTAATGATATAGTTGAAAATATTTTTTCTAGCATAAGATTATATGCCAACGACTGTGTTTTATACAGCGACGTCTCTGGTAACACTGATATGTTTGCTCCCTAAAGCGACAGATAAGATTGAGGCTCGGTGTTTCCAATGGAGCGTGTTTTTAGACGTATCGAAATGTGTTAAATCAGGTTCACCAGAAACTTTTTCCCTCATTATACACTATTGGCGGGTCGCCGGTTGAACTTTTAAAGAAGCTAAATATTTAGGAGTGATCTTTTCATCCCATTTAACTTGGAACCAGGCACGTAGCCAGGATTTTGTTTCGGGGGGGGGGGGGGGGGGGCACCCATGACAAAATGCTGTATGAGGGGGAATGGGGAGAGGAGGTCCCAGCAAAATGGAAGATTTCGGGGGGGGGGGGGGGCGGGCCCCATGGGCCTCCCCCTGGATACGTGCCTGCTTGGAACGAACATCTCGACTATACAACGGCAAAGGCTAGTCGGTCACTGGGTTTCATTAAACATAATTATAGCTTGGCCTCATCGTCGCGAAAAGAAACCTTGTATTTCTCACATGTACGATCCATTCTTGATTACGGGTGTACAATCTGGGACCTCTAGAGGCTTACTTTGGAAGATCAGATTGAAAAAATGGAGAATCGTGCTGCCAGGTTTGTTACGGGAAATTATGATTTCAGTGTAAGTGTCACTGAACTTCAGCCGTCTCTGGGCTGGAGGCCTCCGAATCAAAGGCGTCAATGCCTCCGTGTGAAACTTTTATTTAACATTTTTTCATGACAATACTTGTATCTGTAAATCAACATATCTCCTACAGCCTGCTTACGTGTCTCTCAGAATAGACAATTCAAGGAAGATTCGTCCATATAAGTGAAGAAATGACGTTTTTAAATATTCTTTTTTTTTCTCACAGACTATTGATGTCGAATAAATTATCCAATGACGTTGTAGGAATTACAATTCTTTGACAAAATCCAGCTCTTTGTTTAACTCCATTACATTTCTAGTGTCACTGAGTCTTGAATTGTGTTTTTTATCTGTGTATAGACCGACACGCGGAGCGCTCTGTTTACCAACACGCCGGAAGGCCGCGCATGCGCGGTAGCTATGTGGGCAAGAGCAGCCCGGCCGGCCCGGCTCTCGTGTTTTCGCCATTGCGTTCTATGGCGTGCGCTCGTTGTTGTCGTTGTAGGGACGCTTGTATGCTTTGTTTGCCCCGTCGTGTTTCCCTCTGGCGACGTATGTCGTATGCTATGCCGCGACTATTTGAGCTCGCTGCCCGAGCCTGAACGGCAGCAGTATCGGAAACAAGCTGTGCGGTGACGGCGTTGCCTTCGACGATCCGTATGCCGTAAACAAGGCCTGCTGGACTTCCGACGTAAAGTTGCCGCCACCGAAGTCGACTGGCTCATGTCGTCGTTTTATTTGGATTTTTCGCATAAAGCCAGTTCTACGGCCGACACGGTGCAGGCGTACAAGTCTCTCGAGGCCTACGATTACTTCGAGGTCGGTTTCCGCACCGGCGGGATCAGCAGTCTGTGGGTCTGCGGAAGTGTGTGTATTCATTAATTGGGTTAAAAACACACAGCGTTTTCAAATCAAAGGCCGTATTTTCCCTACCCTCGCGACCACAAAGGCCATGACGAGCAAGTAACGCTTTGTCCCTTTCTGCAGTCTTGGCGGTAACACGTTACAAGCCACGGCGTTGCCGGTAACGCTGTTGCTTTTTACACCAGCGTAGTAACCTACTCGTTACGTTTCCGACGCAGTTAACGGGTAACATGCCCACGTTACTATTTCAAGCAACGTGGTTACGTTACTCGTTACTCCTTCCCAAGTCTTAAGAAAGTAGACTACAATCTTTCCCGTGTTTTAGGCGTCAAGCCATGTATTTTTCTTTGCGTTTTTTTCCCGTGAGTATTTAGGTGAAACCGTAAGACGAGATAAAGTAATTATGTTCAGTTTCTGCACGAACATAATGTTTCTTGATATATGACCTGTATCGTCAAAACCGTAAAATGTACTAAATCATAATTTTAAAGTAACGCAGAAGTAACGTGCGTTGCTTAGCATCGGCTTAGCGGTAACGGGTTCCTTTTATTTTAGGTAGCGTAGCTCAGTAACGCGTACCTTTTATTTGCAAGTAGCGAGTAACGTATTTCGTTACTTTTTTCGGTAACGCCTACAACACACCTGCCGTTCTGTCGCCGATCCTCTTCTGCTGGGTAGCTACGGGCGTAGCGAGCCTCCGACGAGGCCGCGGCCGAATGCTTCTGCACGCAGGAACACCACATGGGAACAAAATCCCGGTGGTCGTGATCAGGCAACGCTTTCCCTGCACATAAGCAAGCCTCCGGGACGGAGATTGAAATGGAAGCCACGCTTGCCTTCAAGAAAGTGTTTGCCGCACAAACGGTCGTTCACGCGCGAGGCGACGAGTTCTTTTCGATCCACGGATAGTATCCACCTTTGCTGCCTTTCAGAGTCTGCCAGGGGAACTTGTGGAAACTCGCTCCGCTCGCCACTACTGGCCACGTTTCGGTTGCAGTTAGCGGCAGCACACGCTTCGCGGCATGCTGAAATGCTGTGAGCGCCCGCACCGCGAAACGATGCGCGCTTTGCCCACACCCTCACCGCACCCCCCGGCTCCGGCGCGATCGCAGCGCCCTTGCCAGAACTCCGTGACGTCAAGCCCGCGTGTGCGGTGTATATATATAACGACGTTTCATATTTGTTTTGTTGAAATATTTTGATACCGTATGCTGTATTTTGTGTGACTTTTTAGGCAATGTAGGTATCCAAGTAAATAAATTTTCCGGGACCGCCGTCAGAGTGCGCGTCCTCCAGTTGCGTTCAGTAGCTTGCTCCGAAGCCGCCATATTTTGAGCAGGCACCTTGAACGTGCATTGTAACGCCTGTGCTGCGTTAGCGCTCAGATCCAATCAGACGCTTCGCGCAGGAAGCGAGGCCCAAAATATGGCGGCCTCCAGCAATGCTCGATGTACTTTGGAAAGCGTCTATACACGCTTTGCTTTCATCAGCCCGGTTTCTCCTTCGGAGAACTCGGCGGGATCCCAAAGCGAGCGTTCGAGACAGGTAGGCAGGCGGTCAGGTTCGTTGAGCAACCTTTCGGACTGCGGCCGATGCCTATGTCTATCCCCCGCCGACACACATGATTCACTCGCCATTGTGTTGCTCAAAAGGAGAACACGCGATTCCCAGAGGCTCCATTTCTTTCCGTTCGCTCGTCTGGTTGTTGGAGCTCCCCTTCTGCCCGTTCGTAGAAGCGCGTTGATCAGAAGACGCGTCTGCTCGCGCAACAATAGACCAGAGTCGGCCGGGAAACAGCTCCAGTGACATGCGGCCGCGGGATGCGACGCTGACAACTCTCTAGTCCGTTGTGCTTCGAGATGGAGCGCCGCGGACGCTACGAAACCTGATTCAGCACCGCGAACTCTTTACCCGATACCGTCCCTGCGTCCGTTCCCCAAGGTCACGTGACACTCACGCGGCACTGGATTGACTTTGGCGGTTCACGGCGTCCCGTTTCAAGATCGGCCAAAGCCAGGGTGCAGCCGGAATCCAAAGTGAAATCTGTCGCGCGGGTGCTGAGGCGGCGGCATGCTATACGTACAGTCTGTTCCAACCAGAAAGGCTCAGCTATGCGAACAACACCGACTCGCGACGATGTGTAACGTCGTGTGTTCCGAACACGATCGGAGGGGAGGGAGGACGTTTTCAAGGCCGGACACCCTTTTCGTGGCAGCGCAATGCCCACATTAAAGGGATGGTGAACCTAAATTTGGACTTCAGAAAACCATGCAGGAGTTGTAGGCGGGACGCTACAATCCCTACAACACTACTTGTATAGGCGATATTTTGCATGGGCAGGCCGTATTTTTGCAGAAAGAGGTCGAGATTGAACCAGGCCGCGACGAGGTGCGTGACGTCAAGATATCTCGTTTCCTCCTCTCTTCGCTTCGCCCCCTCAAGGCGGCGAGGCGGAGAAGACGCGAGGCCGTTCCCTCTCCTTCTCGGAGAAACAAGACGTAAACACATCTGTCAAATGCGCCTCCTTTTTTGAAAAATACGGTCATCCGTTCGAGATATCGCTGTATGAGTGATGTTTTGGTGTTTGTAGCATCCCGTCGCACGCTTGTTGCCGCCATGTTTTGTGGAATCCAGATTTCGGTTCAGCATCCCTTTAAAGAAAACTTCGTTGCTTCGGTTTTTTTTTTCAGTTTTTATTTTTTAAACGAAAAATGCCGAGTCACTGGGATGTGATGTACGCATGCGCGACGTCGGATATTCCGCAAAGAGAGCTACACCGCGCCTGCTCAGACGGCGTTCGACATGCCAGTTGACAAAAGGTGACATCGCGCAGAAGGACATCATTGGAGTGTCTATAATGCCGTAGCAGGACGCGACGACGGCACGCGCGGGTTCGAGCGCTCGACCGACACTTTGGGCAAATACTTTCTTTGGGTTCGCGGAAGAAGCGCCCAGAGAGCGCGTGCCCCAGCGGCGAGCCAGACGCCCACAGACACAAGAGCACCGCATGCAGCGCGCGCAGTCGAGAAGGTCACGGTACGGCGTCGGCACGCCGCACTTTGCGGGAGAGGCGGCGTTCCGGGGCCAAATCGGCCCGGCACGAGTTGTGCCTATACGACGAAAACAAGGCTCCGAAACGAGCGAGCCGCTCGTCCCCTTCTCGGGACTAATTCCGGAGACGCTCATCAGGAGGACCTATTCTTTTGTCTCTCGACCGGACGACTTGGCAACGGACGCGAACCAGTTTGAAAAGGACGCGGTGCATGGCTGAGCAGCCCCTGGCCAACACCGCCTCGAATAATCGAGGCCTGCGAACAGCCTCCCTATACCTCCGCGTTAACGTCTTCACGCTCGTCGCACTCGGAAGGCGCCGACTCGGTAATTGGTCCCGAGCCTGACGTGGAGCGTACTTGGACGCACTGACTGGACACGAGGCCGATATCCGAACGCTGACGCAATACTCGTGTCCAATCTCCGATTGCGCTCGATCTCAATGTAATGACGTCAGAATGTTAGTGCACGGGCTTTAAGTATAGTCTAGATCCTTTTACTGAACCGCCGCTTGCGTCCCAAGCGACTTCCGGTCGCTGCGTCTGTGCGAGCCTTGCCGAGCTTGCTTATGTCACCACTGACCAGTGCTAGAAAGCATACATGCTACACGGACAACAAAGTTGGAGATTTAATGAGGGCCTTCGGCTGTACAATTTAACGTCTTGGGGGAGACAAGTTGGTTTTCAAGTATATTTGAAAAATTTGAACAGATCTCGCACCTCTTGGTTCTTTTGGCGTTCACCTGGACAACTGGTATGTTAATAAACGTTTCATCGACATTTGAAGCAGCGGTGTTAAGGTGGGCTTTGTTCATTCTTTTGATGAACCGGAAGTTCTCTGGGACGTGATTGGAGCACCGCCTGGTGGCGTTTGCCATGACAAAGGTTTACAGCTATAGTCCATATATATATATATATTGCAGGGTGTTTCACGAAAGGTGGACAAGTTCGATATTGCGAAAACTACGCGTCGCAACAAAAAAAGACTTGTGTCGTTTTAGTACTGGACCAGGGCCTATTTAGGAAAATCATTAGAGTCCGGAATAATTAGATTGTTAATTATTTTTGCGTAATTAACTTTCTAATATTGGGTTTAAGGGCATGGTTTCAATTAGAAAATTGCTCAGCATCATCAAAAAACACTAAATCAACAAATTTCAGAACGATAGAAGGCACGAGAAGCATTTCACGGCTTTCTGAGAACCGCACCAATTCGACGGGTTTTTAAGTTTCGGTTTGCTATCGGAGCGCATCTCGGCCCCGGCGGCACAGCGCCGTGGAGGGATAGTGCATCCAACCTCTGCTGCGCTGTCATTGCGCGACGCAGCAGAAGCTGTTTGCATTATCTGTCCACGGGGCGCGGTGGCGCCGGGGCCGAGATGCGCTCCGATAGCAAACCGAAACTTAAAAACCCGTCGAATTGGTGCGGTTTCTCAGAAAGCCGTGAAATGCTTCCCGTGCCTTCTATCGTTGTGAAATTTGTTGATTTAGTGTTTTTTGATGATGCTGAGCAATTTTCTAAGTGAAACCATGCCCTTAAACCCAATATTAAAGAAATTAATTACGCAAAAATAATTAACAATATAATTATCTCGGACTTTAATGATTTTCCTAAATAGGCCCCTGGTTCAGGACCAAAACGACACAAGCCTTTTTCGTTGCGAGACGCAGTTTTCGCATTATCGAATTTGTCCACCTTTCATGAAACACCATGTATATATATATATATGGGAGGAGCCGGTGGAAGCCGGGGTGAAGCGGCGAAAGCGGCGCCGTCAGCACCGCATCTTCCCCCCGTGATTGACTTGCGAAGCAAGGATGCGCTGGGATGAGCTCGAAGGATTCGCGTAGCGCGGCGCAGGTGTTTTTTTTTTTTTGTTTCTGGATGAGGCTGAAAGTACATGAATGTATAATTGGAAAAAAATTGATGGAAAAGGGCAGCTTCGAGGTGCTGAGTGCGTTTACTGAGCCAGGAAAGGTGACATTGACGTGAAAAATTTCCTGAAACATGAGGAGACACTGCGAATGTAGGGTGCGCGTTCGGGGTTTGGGTCAAAACTCCCAAGGGGCCGAATCCGCACTTTTTACTGCCCACTCCGTCCTGGCCACAGTCGCGAGTCCAGTCAAAAAAAATGATTGAGTGCACTGTGAATGTCGCCATGACGACAACGTCACGGGCGTCGCCCTTTCAGTTACGAAAAGTCGCAAATTGCAACTCTAGCGTGCTGAAATGAAATACATGGATACATCCTTACCTAGGAATTGTGATTGGAAGTTGTATGTTAAACTGACTGCCTCCGCAAGGGATATTTGAGACTATGGTGGTCGGTAGGGATGTCGCGAACCTGCCCAGGTTCGAGTTCGACTTCTTCGAACTTTTAATGCGATGTTCGACAAAGGTTGCGGAAGAAAAGTGCAATGTTTGTGTCTGTCCTACGTCCCTTCTTTTCCCCGAATCCAGGGTTACTATGTCAGTATTGAAACAGCACGCCTGCACCCTTGCTCCAGTTGCAATATTTGTTGGGTACACGAAAGCAATACAGAGCATAATTTCGCTCTTATATGGTGTAAACATTGGTAACCTTTTTAGAAAAATATGAAATAAACTACGTTCTAAATTTTGTTTTCTAAAATTCGTAATATTCGTGTAGAAGCCGGGCAACACTGTCCATAAGTCGAACTTGTTCGAACTTTACTGAAAGGTCGAAGATTCGGCGAACCAGTAGAACATTGAAATTCGACAAAAGTTCGAGACAGCCCTAGGTGTCGGCCACAAAAGAGCCGAAAGGGCAACGGCCAAGGTCAGTGTGCTTGTCCTTTGTCCCCCTTGTTCCCCTTCTCCAGGGATTATTTTCGTCACTGAAACAATTTCGGCTAACCACGTGCCCTCATTTTTTGCCCTTTTCTTACCAATGAATGACCCAACCCCGCATATACGGCTCTGAGTACTGGACATCTGTTGCCCTCGGTGACCTGTAGCCGTACCTTCGCTCCTCCCAGATTCCTCCCATGGAGCTGATGATAGCAACCGCCTAGCAACGGAAAACGCCGAGGGAACGGTGCGGGCCTGTCCACCCTTACCGATCCCAGGCCAACGCAAGCACACCCGAGGCCGCATGGTATCCCGCGTAAAGACCCTTATTTTTAGCTTTTCTGCTGAGAAAATGGTCGATTATTGTGCGGCTGGATGTTCCAATCACAGCCGTCACGGTTTTCGTTTTTTTTTTATAATTCTAAAAAAAGCAAGACAAAAAAAGTCGCAAAATATGGTTGAATAAAATCAAGCACAACAATCGTGGACGCCCATGGAAGGCTCCCGTCTTTGTGATGTAAGAATGCTTGTTTCTCCTTGATTTCTTTTTTTTTTTGCTTTTTTAATGGAGTTTTCGCTGTAGTAGCGACGAAAACTATCGAATTAGTTTCTACACAAAGCTTGCCTGAGGGGCGTCCCATTTGCAAAGCGTTTTCCACCTCCTTCTTCTCTAAACCGCGAAGTGAATGAATTTATAATACTATGCCTTCAAATAAATATTTTTTGTATGAAAAGCTAGTCTTTGTTATCGTTCTATCTTCCATTATTTTTTATGTAATGAAATGACGATGGATGCCGGGATTTCAGCGTCGTTAGGAACGGCCAAGAGATTAAGTTATATTCATTAAAACGAGCAAGCTTATCATTCGCGGACAGGCGCCTGACGCTGAGTCGCTTGATGTTTGTTTCGTAACCTTCCGTTACGAAATAGACCGCTTTAACGGTACGACAAGCGTTAGTCCCTGCGCCGTTTTTAATGCCATTAAACTCGCACAACTTTTATTTATTTATTTATTTATTTTCTCTCTTCGTAACCTTCCGGCTTCCTAGATGTTCGGAGAACAAGATCGCTGTTTCACTGCTGAGAGAGTTCGATGGAAGCATGCGGTAAGCACGCGGCCATCCCATATATCAGGAGTAGCGATCGCTTCGATCAAGCGATCTCGTTTGACATGCTGACGCATAATCAAGAAGAAATTGCAATTAGGAAGAAACTCTCGGATGAAGGGCTTTAGCTCACTTTATAATTTAACAGACAATTTTCTTCGAAAACGCGGGCAACGATAGCATTCTCGTACACGCTCACTTATCAGAACGCTCTACGAAAAGCCCCCCAGCTGCGAATCAGAAGCCGTTATTGTTCCGCACTGCTCAAATAACAAGAGGCGTCAACAAGAGCAGAAAACTGCGAAATTTACGCGAGCGTCATTTGCGCGACGCACCGACCGTCCGCGAAGCGTATGAAAGGGAATGGTGACGCGGCGCATACAGAGGGAGAATGGACAAGGTAACCGGGAACTAACTTATTATATGACTCCTGACTCCATGACGGCGCAGCACACGCAGAGGCCCGGCCGCCGGTGAGAGCGCGCAGAGCCCGCACGGGCGAACTCCGGAGAGGCTGCACGGCCGAGCTCAGCGCGGCGCGGCCACTTCACAAGAGCGCGCGCTCGGCCGTCGGCCGCTACCTCGGCATTAGCGAAACGTGGCCGTTTACGCCAGTACGCGGCAGATGAACTAAGGGTGCGGAAGAACGACATTCATGCTTTCGCATTCACAACTCATAAAAAATGCTTAAATGTCCTCGTTTTTTTTTGTTTTTTTTTCGTGGGCTTAATGTTTTGCGATTTAGGTCAAAGCTTAAGTTTTGGAATAATTCGCGGGTTCTAATTTTCGCGACGCGGTGGGATATCAATATAGATTCCAATGTGTTTACATTTTACCGGACTTGTTCGCGGGACCTATCTTTCGCTAACGTTAGGCGATTCGCGACAAGTAGGTCCTCGCGAAAATGAAGTCGTTTATACTATAAATAGAAGCAGCCCGCACACAGCGGCATTCGATTAGTCGACCGCCGACTGCGCTTGTCAGCCTTGCTGCTTCAGTTACTTTTCTTCATGGGCACAAGTTTGCCAAATAAACAGTTTCTTCGTCGAACACTATACACTTTCTGTGGCAATGCACGAGTGCCCTCCCCCAGACTGAGTGCCGATCAACCCTTTGATGCCCAGTATTGATCAGGAGCAACAACTCAAGAGTGATCTAATTTCTTCCACGCCATGTCCGCCTCGATACATTTAGCGCCCTCCGTCGCAAGGGCGAGGATACCTGTGATGAACAGTGAAGAATCAAATTGCATCTTCAAAACAGATCAATTGTCCTGTAAAGCCAAAGCTGACAGGGGATGTGAGGTATGATGGCGTGCCGCGCGCCACTGACCTCGAAACTCTAAGAAAAACAGGCGCAAATACTGCGAATCCAGTTACAAGTGTCTACACTGTGTGAAATGCGAAGTGCACCTGTGCCTTCTCCCATGTCGTAACTGCTTTCAGTCATTGGACGTAAAATAATGCTGCAAATGCCCAATGTTGCTCATAATCAACATTTCAAAAACATAATTACGAAAAACAGTTTTTTTTTTGTCTGGTACCAGATTTTTGTTATTGTGTTTTGTAACGTCAGGATTTCTAGGTCTCCAGTATTTCAAGTAAAGCTTTGGGGATCAAAGGTTAAAACAGTGCGCACGCTCTCTCCTCGTCTACTCGGAAATGCCACAGAATGTTGCCCCTGAGTATACAATGCTGTTCATATAAAAATAACCATCCGTTAACATTTGACCGCTTTAAAGGTGCAGACAAAGGTGAAAGACTGTTATGATGGCTAGATGAAAGCTAGCGCCATCTTTGTCCGTATGGCACGTAAAAATGAAAGATGTGCTTTGCGCGGGCACCCGAGGCGACGAGGATGGGATACTAACACACGCGGGCACACGTTACACGTCAAACTAAAGTGTCCACGTGTCGACATGGAGTCGTAATATTGTTCAAAGGTATAATAAACGTCAGTGAGGTTCCATAAGCCTCAATTAAAGTATGGAGCCGTAATATTGTTCAAAGGTAATAAACGTCAGTGAGGTTCCATGTGCCTCAATTAAAGTATGGAGTCGTAATATGTTCAAAGGTAGTAAACGTCAGTGAGGTTCCATGTGCCCCAATTAAAGTATGAGTCGTAATATTGTTCAAAGGTAGTAAACGTCAGTGAGTTCCATGTACCTCGACCATTTTCGTTTGTTTCACTGCTTGGGAGAGTTTATCGAATTTCGAGTAGACGAGTGACTCCGCCTCATCCGAAAGTCGCCGTTTGTTATCTTGAACTATACACGCGTCCTTTTACTGTAGCTCAGAGAGAGGAAACCTCAATTCCCCTGAACCGACGCTGATTGGGATGGAAATTCCCCGACTTTTATAGACTCACGAAATTCCCTGAGAATTCCCGGTTTTCTAGATTTTCCAGGTTGGTGGACACGCTGAATATGGCACTATACAGCGTTCTATCAGAGTGATGTTGCCTGTGGACCTACTCTCCACCTTTAGCTGAGGACAGAGGGGAGCAGCCCGTTCTAGGCGAGTTTTATTGTTTGTTCTCGATATTTTGTTGTTTGTTTTCATAGAGTATTTCTACCTTTGCCAGCCCCTTCCCAATGTAATAACCTTGGAAAAGGGCTTTAAGGAAGTGAAACGAAATAAATACGTATACTATAAACAAAATATATTGCGCGAAAAAAAGTTGTAAGGATGCTTTTTTTGTATTATTTTTTTGTTTTGACTTAGGTAGCAAATAAATTTACAAAAACTCGCTTAGCTTCCTGAACATTCACGTTATCCGGCACATCCCAATTAGAAATTTATAGCTCGTCATGAAAATAAATTATAGTAGTATAGCCATTAGAATTTCTTTTCAGAAAGCGTCTTGCGGCGTAAATATTGCTATTGCGGGTTTGTTTTAAGGGGGGGGGGGGAGTGCTTTTCGTGACATACCTGGCCTATCAAGACAGCTTAAACAAATATTTCACTCTATCGGGAGGAATGCCACAACCCGCAAGTCGGCTAGTCACGTGACCCATTACAGCGCTGGATTGGCTGGGATTGGCCCGTACCGTCCGTTGCGGTCTGTTCTAAGGGAAAAAAAACGGAGTATAGACAGAATGCAAGGGAGAAAAGCTGAAGAGAAAAAGCGTAGTACGAACAAAAGACACGCACTACTTGCATTAAAGTTTAGGTCGGAATAGGGTCCTTTCGCGGTTTCTGCTCGTCTCTCGCGGCTTCCGTGACTACATGTTGTCGGTGGTTTGCGCGATAGAACGGTTGTGCCGGTCACTCTGTCGTAACTGTACAGTACCAGCTTGTTCCCCTGCAGGTTGCTCTACACGCAACCTGCGCAACCGCGTGAGCCAGACGCGTTTATCGACGTTCATCAGCACCATGGAAGGACAGTAGGAAGTCCTTTCGTCGCTTCCTCAAAGAAAGTCGAGCCCCTGAAAGTTCGCTTACGCCAACGCATCTCAGCAGGTTCGAAAATGTGGAGGATAAAGGGCGTGGCAAACCATTTTTGAGTCCAATGCTCGCTTGCTGATGCCCCGGCGTTGAGCTGGCACATGGCACGGCCCCCCCCCCCTGCATTAGACCGCCATATTTGCCCGAGAGTGGAGTCCCTTATAGGTCGCTGGAGTGGCCAATTACTAAGACAACTAACCAGTGCTTTCGTGGCACTATGCCTATTCTCAGAACTTGGTCAAGGCCCAACAAGATGGGTGGAGGAGTCAAATCTTTCATTCGTCCCCCCTAGTGCCAGCGGTATCACTCTCATACGACAGTCGCGTGCTGTGTTGAAGTGAAGAGCACAAAGAGCACATGGGTGATTCTTCTTTGGCAATCCAATGGAGGTGTATTTCTTCGTGTCCGCTACATTGAGACGCAGTCTATAACTTGTGGGCCGTCGTGGCATAGGAAATTCTAATATCGGATCGATACACTTCAGGTATCAGTAGTAACAATGGAGATATGTCCCTAATGGTCGACGTTATTTCATTTCCCATCTTTCTAACAATACTGTTGGCACTTGAAAATGAAACGAGGACAGGGACAGTTTCCTCGTGGGCGTCCCTGACTGCATTGTCTTCACTAACGTTGCCAACAAGCCCAAAATGTCCCGCTGGTATCCTGTAGAACTATACATGATGGCATTGAACTGATGCAATTTTGAGAGTCTGTAGAATTGAGCGAACGAGTTTGATATAGGGGCACTCTCTACTCGTGCACGACGGAGCTAGGGATGCACATTTTAACGCGATAGCGTTTAAAAAGCTCGAGTCCCAGGAACGCCAGCGTGGGTGGCGTGAAAATCGCGGACGCGAAAATCCTGACTGGTCGATAGGGTCATGACGTCAGAGCCAGTGATTAGAAAAAAACATTAAAGGTCGCCGCACGTCTCAAACGATTTCCCTTCATAAAGGAATTCATTTGCCTTAAAGAAACAATTTGAAGAATTTAGGCGGTATTCGAACCCACGACCCTTCGGTTGCGAGCCAGACACGCTATTGACTAGGCCACCGTGTCAACCTCACATCCTGCTCACTGGCAGGAAGAGCATGGGAAGTGAATGAGAAGGCGATGCGAACGGGGTCCGACAACGCTATCGCGTTTCACCCTTAAAGGCGAAGCTTAAGCGCCGTCCAAGTTTTTTTGAGTCAACAAATACCACCCAGAGGTTTGGAGTTTGAATCCAAAGGTCTGGAAAGGTGCAATGGGCATTTGTTCGCACCAAAAGCTCCATCAACGTTGTACGGAACTTTCTGAGATGATGCATGTATTGTTCGGAGTTTCAAAGTGTGGGGACTTACTGAAAACAAAAGCAAACCATAACCGAACGCAGTCGGTAGAAAAGCTAAACTCCACGCACACATAGTACTTCGGAAATAAAGGTTCCTACCAATGTTTCATACTACCGCACTTTCGCTCGCGTTTGTGCATCGCACAGATGCTCGTTAATTTGCGATTTTTTTACGAGATAATCCGTTGAAGCCGCAACCACGTAGAATGAACTAAACGCCGGTTTTCTTTCGGATAAATAAACGCAGATTTATAGCGCCGCAACTTGCCACGAATAAGCGCCGAAAAGCGGAACATCTATACTATGCACGCTGAACGAGCATTCCCACATCATTCACACCTCTCAAAGCACTGTACAGAAACACCACGAGACCTATGCGGAACGTTACTAGCATTACGCATACCGAACGCGCGTTGCGACGTGACTGTTTGCTGCAAGCAGTCACGCAACAATAGCGCAGTCACAATCTCCCTTCCTTCCGAGGAGGCAAAGCACCGGGCACCTCGAGAGTCGAGACCCCGCGGCTAGCGACGCCGAACGTGAGACCAAATATTGGCCGCTACTATCAGCCAGTGACATCCCCCCCACCTTTCGTCTGGAACAGAAGCCCGCACCGATAACCCGCCACTGGCAGGCTCTGTTGACACAGGGCACACGTCGATGCCAACAGCTTGCCTTCCTTCGAAGCGAGGGACAGAAGAGAAGCTCCAGCGAGCGTGCATGCACTCACCGAAAAGCCACTTAGCTCCTCCGAAGAACCGCTGTAGTCGCATCGCTCGTCACAGGGGAATGAAACGCGCAACACCTGACCGCGGTCATGGTTACTGGCCTTTCTTTCGCAGAACACACTCGCTCACAAACAGGCGCCGTACGACGACCTCCAGAAACTGTCGGTAACACGAGGATTATCCGGCAACACGCGACACCGAAGTAGCATCGTTGATCCGATTTCTCCAAAGGACAATAACGAAAAGAAGAAAAAAAAGACAGCACGTCGACGTAACGCTTCGGAATGGCAAAGACCTCCAAGTAACGCCAGTAACGCCGAGGCGAACGGCAAACCCACCAAGCGTAGAAAACACCAGCGCGCGACGCCGGCGTCGTCTGCTCTCGACTCTCCCTCCGCCGGGCCGTTGCTCGGTCACGATCGTCCGCTCTTCGCGCAGGCGCAGTGACGTCACTTCCGGACCTATCGTGCATACGCGATATGGCGGCTCCCTTTGACAACCGTTCGGTGGGGGGGTCGTTTTCTTTTTCTTTTTTCCCTTTGGCGGAGGAGAAAGAGGTAACCTGGCGGCCCCCCACCTGTTGCTTCCTTATCTCTTTTTAATGAAATAAAAATAACGCGGCAATAAAGAATTTTAAAAAAACGGGGGGGGGGGGGGGGGGTCAGCAATAGCGCGGTCTTCATGGGTGCCGAGGGACCGTACGGCACCACCAAGAAAAGCACGACCTAGACCCACGCAAATCTAGCACAAGCGTGTTTTTTTTTCTTTTAATACAAATTATTTGGATATAGGTAAAAAGATAGGAAGGAGAAGAGCTTTAGAAATCAATGCTCGTGGCGCGAGTCTCGGAGAAAAGGCACCGCGGCACGAACAAATGGAGGATCCGCACAGCGAGTGTCTTCTGCAAAGCCGCAATTCGATTAAGTACAGTCACGCGCGCGGCGTCAGGGTCCAAATATAGAAAGAAGCAGGGCAGCGTGTTGGTCTAGTACTCCTGCAGGTTACGAACGCGAGTAGACGTTGGTTACACTAACATACACTACACTATAGACGGGATAGAGGATAGACGTTGGTTACACTACATACACTACACTATACACTAAAGCGAAGCCAAAAACGTGAATTATAACTCAATTTCCTAATTTGTTCCCAGATAACATTACATGGAAGTGTTGTTCAGGTTCACAGTGGGGCACATTGTGTGCACCTGTTTGTAGCTTTGCCTCTTGATGTCTCCTCCTCTTCTCTCCTCTCCCTCCTCCTCCCCCCCCCCCAAAAAAAAAAAAAAAAAGAAACAATACAGATATAACACCAGAAGCTTTGATATCCCTACCACCACTCTTCCTGAAGCTGAAACTTACCTGCACAAGGTATAAATCGGTAAAATAATTTTTTTTCTTTTAAACTGGATAAAACAAAAGAGAGAGAGAGAGAAAAAAAAGAAATGCAGCAGATTTTCATATTTCACACGGAACATTGCTGGACTGGAATCGCTTCCTCGCAGCAGCTATCGTCTACTCAGCTGAGATGACCTAGCGTCGATTTCTCAATCATGTTCTGCTCTGCTACTTTAGTAGTTTGTCATATTCTCGTTCTGTATTATTTGCCTAATGGCTCTTTAACAGGGTGTTAATATTTATTCAAAACATTTTTTGTAAGGCGCTTTTATTGCTACGTGAATACCGTCTTCGCTATTTGTTTCTTCAGCTCGGTGGACATTCGAGGAACGAACAGGCCGTCACAGTCTGGTGAAATGGCAAACGATTTGAAAGAGAAGAGACCTCGTGCTCTATGCTTTTCTGCAAACTCAGTTTTCCCAGTGGCATTTTTACATCTGATGTGTTTATATATGACTACTCTGGGCCCGATGTGATAACACTAATTGAAATGACACCGCCCCGCCAAAGTGCTCGCATTTTGAATAGAACAAGCAGGCACGTAGCCAGGATTTTGTTTCGGGGGGGGGGGGGGGGGGGCGGGGCCGCCCATGACAAAATGCTGTATGAGGGGGAGGGGAAGAGGAGGTCCCAGCAAAATAAAAGATTTCGGGGGGGGGGGGGGGGCCCGGGCCCCGTGGGCCTCCCCCTGGATACCTGCCTGAGAACAAGAAAGCAAGTACACTGTTGTTCCCGTTGCTCAGTTCACTCAGGAATTAACCAAGCTCAACATGTCTCTAAAGAACAATCATGCAGTTAATTTGGCAGTTCTTGCTTTCCTGGCGATTTCTATTACAACACCCATACTTGCCTCTTAATGGTAGTAATATTTATTTTTTAGTGTTGAGACTTTTTATTTGGTAGCTTTATCTTCGGCAGTTGCTCCTGCTGATCGAGAGTTCGCGCAGTCGAGATGCGTCCTTCAATAAAGAGCTCGCGCTTGCAGCCTAGTAGCGGAATTGTCGTACATTACAAAAAGATGGAACGATAAACATAAAGCGAAACATAGGGCAAAGGAACACAGATAAGTAAAAACTATGTGATTACGTTAAAAGAGCGGAGGGACTTTTCGAGCGAAAATGAATCGGCGAGATGAAATCACGATGGCGCATGCCATTTCTAGCGCTCGAGAGTCGAGACATGGGAACAGGGGCCCGTAACCGGTTGTCTGCTGACCGCACCCCCAGCGAGTCGCGGGCCGCGTGTTTGAGACCCCTGGTCTAATCGGTTAAGGCGTCGCCCCGAATAGGCGAAGGTTGCGGGTCGATCCCCGCTCCTGGCCCAATTTTTCGCCAGCTCTCTTCTCTTTCACCGACTTTAATGCAATAAATCCAATAATCGCTTTCCTCCCCTCTTCGTTCACAATATTACTACGGCTGCACTTGTCAATCTTCACTCATTACCACTATATATACGGTGCAGCCTTTCCCTATGGGGAGGAGTGGTTCCCTCGATATTTTGGAAGACGGGCTCTTTCCGACATTTGCAAGCTAAAATGACGTGCCAAGTCACTACCGCAATTCGGAACCAGCATGGGCCTTAAATCAGCAACGGCTGTCGTCTACCCAGTTAAGAGAATTCGAAACTTAGAAACTAACAGCACTAAGAGAGATGGTCAAAAATTGAGTCCGCCGAAACCAGTGGCCGGAATGGTCTAATCGGTTAAGGCGTTAAGAAAAAGCGAACAGCATTCTAGAATCAGGAAACCGCCAGCTTTTAGAACATACCCTCGGCTCGGGTAGCTCGAAACTCGGGGGTATAGTCTTGTGTCTTCGTTTTTTTGGGTGCTCTTCAAATTAGAGTATAGTATATTACAAGTGGGTTTCGAGCGTCTCGTCCACACGTTGTGACGTTCACACGGTAACGAACACACACACGCCTGTGACAACACCGTTAATGGTGTCCATAGAAAGGCAATTACATCTCTTGCGGCCATGGGGACAAGGTAAAACAACCAAGAATAAAGACAAAAAAGAAAGAAAAAAAAAACGCAGAAAGCGAAGGGCAGTTATGAGGGCATACGTACCCATACGCAGGCGCCTATGTTTCAAGAGTAATAATAATAATAATAATAATGAGTTTATTTCCATCGAACATTGACGGTGGCGATCAAGGAAAAAAGCTGTATGACACAGCTTGACAAGTCCTTGACCGCCTACAAGGCACAGTAGCAGCAACTCAAAAAAAAAAAACAGACAAAAAATTATTAACTAATTTTGATTACCGCAATTTAACAAAGCGTGTTTCAGACTACATATTTTATCATCGGCTATAACAGAAAAAGTGACCTATTTGTAGGCAGAAGTTATAAGACCCCAAAAGTTTGATTCATACTCAGATTCATTTTGGAGAGAAAATTAGTCTAATTTTTCTAAGGGACAATGCACTGAATTCTATTCCTTCATCTTCAAGTAAGTTAAGTATATTTGGGATAGTATGTTTGAGCATTTGTGTGCCATAGTTCGTTCTCGCAGCGACCACCTCCCAACATTCTGCACGACAGGTACAATACGCGTGAATATTTTAAACTAAGTTATAGGGGTGTGCGAATATTGAAATTTTCGAATATCGAATCGAATATCAAATATGTGTCTAGTAATGAAAAATTGCAAAACAAGAGGTAACTGCAGGTTTGATTGCCTTTTTAATATAAATCAATGCAACTGCATTTTACTGGGCTGCAATACTTCTAGTAATGCACTCATTACAAATTATCGAGTAGGAAAATTAACTGCTCAACGTGTTCAGAAAGTAAGCGCTCCCTACGCGCCGTGACAACACTTCCGCCAGTAGAAAGACCCTTTCACTCAGAGAAACTTGCGAAATTTCACTAAAGTTTGAGGAAGTTTGATGAACAGTGTTGCCCGGCTGCTACACGAATATTTCGAATTTTAGGAAACAAATAATTTTGAAGGTAGTTTATTTTTTATTTTATAGAATGGTTACCAAGGTTTATACCGTATAAAAGCGAAAATATGCGCTTTTAACGCTTTCATTAGTTATTAATGTGAACCAGTGATGCCAATAAACCCAACAAATCTTGCAGTTTTCCTCCGCCTAATAGAATCAACTAGTTTTTTTGTTTTTTTGTTTTTAGTTTTCGTGCATGCACGCAAAGTTGAACTTCAGTCGAACCTTTGTCGAACATCACGTTGAAAGTTCAAAAAAGTCGAACTTGGTCGAACTCGAACCTGGGAAGGTTCGCGACATCCCTATGCTTCGTTTCAGCTTGGGTCCAGACGCAGCAGATGCTACGAGCGCGAGCGTGTGGCCCTGAACAGTGCTTGCATTGCACGAGCGCGCGTGCTTGGCAGGGACGCTGAAAGCCCGGAGTTCGCGCTTGTAGCATCGCCTGCGTCTGGACCCAAGCTGAAACGAAGTATAGTTTGGACTGCGTGGGAGTGGCAGGAGTTTTTGCCGATGGCAATGCAACGTTCTGCTCGCACTCAGCTTTTTCTTTCTTTAATTTTCAAACATCTATATTAGCTAACACTCTCGAGATTTATTTTATATTTATATTTCACTCTCGAGGTTTATTTTATATTTATATTTCACTCTCGAGGTTTATTTTATATTTATATTTCACTCTCGAGGTTTATTTTATAGTGTCAATTTATAGAACGCGCAATTACATCACATATTGCTATAAAAGTGACACACAACAAAGGGCTTGCTGAAAAAGAAACCGAACTGATCTTGTCTTGCTGCCATCGGACAGGTAGAAACGGAGCAGACCGATAGCGCACGCATCATACGCCTTCCTCAGTGAATAAACATATTCATAGGGGAATGCGTGGCCGGCAGATTATTCGTTACTTGCTCGAATATTCGCAATTTGTGCGAATATTCGCCATTTTCCCGAATATTCGGCTTTGGCAGAATATTCGGGAACTTCAATATGCAATTTTCGAATCGAATACGTTTCGAATAAGGAAAATATTCGATTCGTTATTCGAAATATCGAATATTCGCACACCCCTACCAAGTAATCGTCCCTCTCGTTGCTACCACCATTGAGTTGTGCAGCCAGTAGAATAACAATTGCGTCGTGCGTTAGTTTAGACAGCGGGGTGGTTAGTCAGCCCCCCAATGGCCATCCGGGGTCTCTCCACCGTAGACGAGAAATGTAGCCAGTGCACTACGACTGTAACTATGCTTCACTTTCAGGCCCAGCGCAGGCCGACTGGATACGACCCCACGGAGGGGCATTAAACAAAAGCATTCAGCAGCGCCAAAAAAAAGCGCACCGTCACGTTTTTATCGTTTTTGTGCATTTTTGATCACTGACGAAACCAATCGCGCACTTACCGCAGTCATGCAGCAGTGATACACGACCGCACGCCGGTACCATGCTCATCCAAATCGAAGCGGGCCGCGGGGGTGGGGTCTGAATGGAGAGCCATGAGCCAACAAAAATTCCCCGTTCGCGCTTTTTTTTTTTTTTTTTTTGCAGTTTTGGACAGTAGTTGGAATTCGCGCGCCACGGGTTGACTGGCCGAATCGTCAACCGGAATAGGAGATGATTCGTATGCATGGGGGGGATTCTGTATCGTGCACCAACGACCCCTGTCAGGAGCAAACGGATCGCTTCGGTCAGTCTTCAATGTACAAAGGGTCCCCGGGGATCTTCATTCGCAGGCGACGGATCCTGCAGGTTCGATCCCCACACCTGCACGTCTCGATCTGGATGAGCGTCGTACCGCGGCGTGCGGTCGTGTATCATAACCGCGTGGCGCACGTTAAAAGGGAGTTTTCGTAGACCCGCGTTTCCCCCTCCGCTAAGCCCTCCGCAACGAAGAAGCCGCTACTGCGCCTGCGCGCCGATGGCCTTGACTGTAGAGTTCCGGGTATTGAGCGGGTTGCGGAGAGCGTTGCAGGTCGGCGAAAACGATCTACAGAAACTCCCTATTGACTCCGGGCTAGTGGTGGTGGTGGTACTGCTGCACAGGCAGAAATTGCTCATCTATACAGCCGAGACGCCAACTGAGGCTAACAGACTTTTCGCTGTCCACATGTCACCTCTTCTTGTTTTTGACGCTCCCGCAAGTTTTGGAACAAGCTCTGTTCCAGAAGAGGGCTAGAACGCAAAGTTTAGACCCTTGACCACGTACCATTTGAGACGTTGAGACTTAATATAGCTTTAGGGAGCCGTAAAACAGGCAAGAAACCAGGTAAGGTGTTCACCTTCATATTGTCGGCAGGTGTACACCCAGACGACACAATTACTATAGAGCCCTTTCGAAATACTGTCTATCTATGCTGGAACGCAAACTCAATGATGTAGAAAACTGCATCGGGCACTGATTGGCTCTTCTCTCGGGTCACGTGACATGACGATGAAATGTAGTTTTTCCCTATGCAGTTCGAGCTATGCTCGTAAAATGATGCAGTTGGCGGTGACGTCAAAATGTCGTCACGATGCACTTTGACGATGCAGTTAACTGAGTGGTCGAGGCGAAGCCAGAGATCAAACTGCATCGTAAAAGATGGCGACCCTAACATATGCATCTCTACTGTCGGGTTCGCCAGCGGAGTTTCTAGAGATCACCGGGATGCTTTCGAAACGAGCGATGCGAGGTGTGTGGAGGTATACCGGCTGACGAAAGGGGTGACTCGCTGGCTGTGCGACCAGCGTCGCGGAAAGCTCCAGCGGCGTCGTGAAGGACCCCGTGTGCTGACGGTCGAACAACAAGTCCTCGCAGCTCTACGCTTCTACGCCGCTGGCGGCTTCCAGGGATCCGTCGGGAGCGACGAAAACATTGGTGTTCACCAGTGCTCTGTGAGTCGCGTACTTCTTGATGACATCAACGCTACCATCGATTGCCTCGGATCGAAGTGGCCGTGTTTCCAACAAGCTCAAGCAGAGAAGGCGCTCACAAAATGGAAGTTCTTCGAGCGATGCAAGTTCAGCGGCGTGATCGATAAATATTCTAAATACTCTTACACGATTCAACACGACTGTGTTTTCATTTGAGTGCACCCTATATAAGCGATTTGGCTGATCGAAAAGCCAAGCAAGCAACGGTAACAGGCTTCAGTTGAGCTAGTTCGTTCATACTTCAGGTAGAGAGAGAGATGTATATACTTTATTTTAAAGCAACTACTTCAGGTAAGGCCAGCTGAACTAGTATAAACATACATATAAGGAAAAGACCATACACACCGTGGGACTAACAACTGATTTTCTTTTTCCTCCTCTTCTACTACGAACCCAACTTGAGGGAAATATTCTCTTTTCTTCTTTTTTGCTTCCTACTTCGCCGAAAATTTAACGCCCGATGGAACATTTTTTCTTTTTCGTGCAGCACGAGAGAAGTTGCACTAACTCAGTCAAACATAGTCAAAAAGTAAAATTTGTCATTAGTTGGTTATACAGCAGGAGTTTTCTGCACGCTCCACGTGCTCCGAGCTGGTGTGCGCTAGCCTACTCGGCGAATTTCCGAAATTCCCTGTAGGGAAAACAAAAACGATGTAGTTTCAACTCAATCGCCACTGTTCGGCGACGTCACCGGACACGTCACGGTGCAGTTCTCTTCCGATGTAGTTTGTTGGCGATGGAGATTAGGCTCCTCCCACCGGCGACGTCACGATGCAGTTTCTGCACCGCTTTTTCCAGCATAGACAGACTGCCCTCTGTTGGCAGTTGCTGGGATGCCCGCACAATGGCGGACTAAAACCGGCAGCTTCACGGTAAACTTTATGCGTTCCGTTGGGGAGAAGAACAGAAACACACCCGACAGAAAAAGGTGATCGAGCGCAGTGACGTTGCTCTCTCGACGCTCTTTGATTGGCTCGTCGGCTCCTATAGCGTTGGCCGCTCTACGAACGCTAGCTCATCGAATGGTTTGCATGTTCCACGATGTCAGTTGTTCCGCCATTGTGCATTTAGCGGAAAAATTCCGTTTTCCGCCACTAAATTTATCGAAAAAAATTCCCCCTAAATTTAAAGAAAAAATGTCCCTCTAAATTTAGCGTGAAAAAATTCCCCGCTAGAATTTAGCGAGAAAATTTCTCCGCTAAGGTTAGCGGGAAAAATTCGGATAAATTTTGCGGAAAATTTACCCGCTATAATGAGCAGAACAAGTTCCCAGCTAAATTGAGCGGAAACAATTCCCCGCTAAATTTAGCGGAAAAATTTCTTCGCTAAGGTTAGCGGGAAAAATTCCCCGCTAAATTTTGAGGAAAATTTACCCGCTATAATGAGCAGAAAACGTTCCCAGCTAAATTGAGCGGAAACAATTCCCCGCTAAATTTAGCGGAAAAATCTCACAGCTAAATTTAGCATAAACATTTCCCCCGCTAAATTTAGCGGGGAAGAGCGAATTTTCGTAGATCGTTTTCGCCGTCCCGCAACGCCCTCCGCAAACCGCTACGATACCCGGAACTCTACAGTCAATGCTAGCGGCGCGCAGGCGCAGTAGCAACTTCTTCGTTGCGGAGGGCTTAGCGGAGGGAGAAACGCGGTCTACGAAAACTCCACCGAATTTAGCGGGAAATGTAGAGGGGAGCAGGAGTGGAGGGGGAGGTGGGGCATACCCCCCCCCCCCCCGTACTCTCCCTCCTCCTCCTCAAGAGCTGCGCTCTAATTCGGCATTACAGGGAATGGTAAACGTCTTTAATTTTTTTTTCTTACTTTCGGTCTTCTTGCGGAGGTGCACCAAACTCAAGACAAGAATAATTGTTTTGGGGGTACTTAAAAATATTATTAGTGTAAGCCACTCGTAATACAAACCAATATTAACGCAATGCGACTGTTTAACGAAATACTACTAACAATATTATTAAATATAGTGAGACAAATACGGCGGTTTCACGAAACGCCATAAAACGTCGCCGGATGATGTGCATATCGCTTGAGATAATGAAGCGGTTAATTATTTCAGGATGATTGACGTTTTGATTAATTAAACGCCTAATTATTCCCGAAGCTATGCATCCCCACCCCTTAACAATAACCAATAAAGCATACTTTTTTTTTTTTCTGTCTCGCGCGATGTATAGTTTTTTTTTTTTTTCTGGGCCGGAAGAGCGCTTCTCCCGACTACCACGGCGAAAGCTTCCTGACATTTTCGCCCGCGTCGATGCATAGAGAGCAGAGAGGCCTTGACACCGAGGGGAGGATTCTTTTTTTCGCGACGAGGACGACTTCGCGCGCCGGATCAAATCAACGTCACCCCAAATGACACCTCGCGCAATTTTCTCCGCGGAGGCCGTGAAAAACAAACAGAAACAAAAAAACATACCTAACAGCGCAATGAGAAAAAGAAAGATGAGCAGAAGATGGAATGCGTACAAACGCATTTTATTTGAACTATTTACCAGCTGCGTTTATCATTTTGCCAAGGTAAATTGTATTCTCATTATCTCGCCGGGGTGTCACGCTCCTAAACGTAGATGCCAAGAGTCACCGTACCGGCGCAAGTTCGTTTACTTTTAAAGAGTCGACGAGTCGTTAGCTAAAATTTCCATCACAAAAGTGCTTACAAGAATTAAGTCCATCCGTTCGACGTTTGGAGATTACAGTTAGGTCAAGTCACCGGAAAAGAGTTACCGTAGAATGATTCACTGCCGATGACCGAGGGTGATAAAATGCCATCTACTGTTCTCAGAACACTGTGAGTAGTAGATATGCAAACGAACCCCAGTACACACGCATACCAATCTCACCCAATAACGTTGGCGCCAATTTAGTTAGCGACCATTTTATTCACACTCGTCGTTCCACCTTTTCTTTAACAAACGTTCAATTAGCCTGTTGTGTAACCAGCCATGCGGAGCGAGATAAAACCAAAAACATAATCGTAACGAGCAAAAACGTTTGTATGCAAAACAGGTGCTCTCTCGTTGGCTGAACGAGAGGTCAGGTGCCTGGGGTTCCGGTAAAGGAGAAGAGCTTCAGGATTTTCCCAAAGACTCACGCAGCTTTTGCTTACCCCCGCCACACCACCGCACACGTGAAACAATAACGCTTTTGGCGCGACCTTCTCCACGATAATTTGTCGTAGAAAACCGCTACACGACCGAACGAACGCGTTCATGGCTACCGCGTTACTAGGCACGGCAGCGTCTCACTCCGTGCAGCGTTCGGCAACCAAACGACTCGCCTTCCAAACCCAAGAGAAGGGCGATGATTGCGCTAAGATCACGAAATGCGTGGATAGTTAATAAAAGACGCAAATGTTTCGGAGTAGCGATCTTTCCCTAGATGCACCAGTAAGCACGAGCGTGGGAAATTCGCAGCGTCCGCTAAGCTCTTCGACCGGCGTGGACTGCGATGCGCGCTCGGGGTCAATTGAGAAAGAGGCCGCTTTGAAACGAGAACATAAAGACAGTTCTAACGGCGTGTCATACGCGCTACGGTCATTGTTGAAACGGCGTTGCGAGGGCTTTATATCGATCTCTCAGGCGTCGCGCAAACTTCCGACAGACCGAAACGTTCTTGGCGTTCCTTTTTTTTTTTTTTTTTCGTTTTCTTTTGTGGTGGTTTTCGTCGGGTAGTATCGTGAGAGAAAACTGACCTTTCAGTCTGGAAGTGTGGCGTAATCCTTTCACATGACACTGCTGGCGATTGGGACGAGTTTACGATGAAACGATGCTCCAAGAAGCAGCACGCACTCGCGGGTACAGGACGCAACACACAAAACTTTGCCCCAAATGGCGGCTGTCACGTGACCGGAAGTGGGCTAAGAGTGTGACTCGCCGTGGGGGGCACAAACCTGCCGCTTAATTGAAATAAAATACATATTCATGGCTTTTAATTACTTTTAGGCTTTCGTAGGGATTCTTATTTCAGAATTTGTCAATCAGTGCATTATTCGTTGATTTGTTTTTATTGATGGATAAATATCTATAACGCAACTATTTGAATAAGGGTGAGACTCGCGCCACCTATCCACTCCCTTTTTCCTTACTTGGTTGTTCGTGCGGTTTGTGCCGCCAGAGGCCGCGAGTACGTGTGTAAACAAAATATGGCAGCGCAAGTTTGAAGTTGTCGCGACCGTTCCAACCGCTTCTTCGCGGCACTATTCAACAATTTCGAGACATGTTCGACGATCGCGCCGAGCACGAGGCTTCCAGCACGTCGGCAAAATGCGTGGAAGACATCTCCTGCTGCATCGTGCGAGAATACCTGTCCAGAAAGGTACCGCCGTCGTGCTGTTTGTTTACGTCGCCTAGCTACGGGATGGTTGCCGTTCCAACACACCGTGCCTGTAGTTCAGGGTGATATATTGTGCGACGTATCGTAGCTGGGGTCGTCGCCTTTTTGTTTTACTTGCTGTGTCCAACTCTCGCAGGGCCTCAGAAACACGCTGTCCAAAATGGACCAGGAATTGCCGAGGGGCGAAGGCTGCTTCTCTGCGAGAGATCAGCTGATCAGAGCGGCCTTCATGGAGCGTCTAGTCCGGGATAACAAGGTATGAAGAAAATTTCTGCTAGGAGCCTTATTTTGATTCTTCAGCCTCTCTTGGCATGTTGCAGACGGTCAGAAAAAGAAGAAAGATCAAGTAATTCTAAAACTAAAATGATAGTGCCCGAATTCGAAGGGTATGAGATGCCTTTTCGTATAACGAACGCGGTAGCATTTTTTTTTTGTGTGTGTGTGTGGCTTTTTGGAAAAGATTGGTCGTCGCATCAAAACGTATGCGCGGAAGAGTGAGGCACGCCTGCAGTCCTCCTCCTCTTATCGCGCACTTGCGTGGGACGGGGCGCTCTCTGGATGTGCCGCAGTTGTCTTCACACTACCTTGCTAGAGGAAGGAGCAGACGAAAAGAAGATAGCTGAACCATAGTCTCCTCTATACTCACAAAGCCTGGCAGTTCCACGACGGAGCCATAGAGTGTCCGGTTGCAGATTTGGAGCACGACGATCTGGTAGCACAGTGCATCAAAGACCCATTTCTCGGGGAACCTGGACGTCAGTGCACAGCTTTTGCAGCGGCGAGAACCCGAAACACACTTGTTCGCTCGAGAGAAGCGTGTTTCGGCGTCTCGCCGCAGCGGGGCGCCAGCCACATGGCTCTCCACTCCATCCGTTGTCTGCCGCTCCACCTTTTCCATTTCAGCGGCCACTTCTTGTGGCGATCTGCCAGGCTTTGTCAGTATATAGGAGGCTATCGCTGAACAGAAGCAGCGACGTGCCGAGTATGACCCTGCTCGACGGGCCAAAGAGATGCCGGAGGAGAGGGAATGAGGTTTGGCTAGGGACAAACAAGCAAGCCTTCATTGAAGACAAACAATGTTGCATTTTGGCATAATCCTCCGCAGCAAAGCACTGCAGAAACGCAGCCCAAGTTTTGTTTGTGAACAGCAATAATCACTGAAAGTGCAGAGAAAAAGACTTTTATGTACGGCTTGTTCATTATCCCTGCATCTATCCGTCTTCTATTGCCCGACTGCAGTGTAATCCGACAGCTTTTGCGGAAAAATGTACGCCTAACAGAGCACAACCGTTCGTGCAACCACAAAAGACTGTCTGCTCCTTCCAGGCAAGGGACTCGCCCTTCCGCGCACTGCTCGAGATGCTCGTCTGCGAGAGGCTGCAGAAGAAAGGCGTCAAGCCCAAGCGGGCCCAGACCGCCACGCAAGAACGGAACGGGGCCACCAGCCCCACACGTGCAGAGGTGAACAATAACGCCGCCTCGTCAAACTACTTGTCCCTGCCACCCAAACGGGATGTCTACCAGTCAGAGAGTAGCAGCTCCTTGGACTCGCTGGATGCCACACTCCCACCCAACAGGACCCCCGCCGACACCGACCGTCCGCAGTCTGCGAGGGGGAGGCGGCAGCCAGGAGGCTTCGTCATTCGCCGACCGTCCAGAAGCGACATCGAGTCTGTCCACAAGCTCATCTCCAAGTCGCAGCAGTACCGCGAGCCGCACCGCAACGCCAGTGCAGCCATGCAGCGGATGGAGGAGGCCCTCAGGGTAAAGGGACCGTTCTTCTCGCACCTCAGAGCAGTACGCTCGTTGGGACATGAGAGGTGTTCAACACTCAACATTTTTTTTTTTTTAACATATGGCACTTTTTTTTGTCTGATAAAATGACGATGGCGCAGGCGAGCTGGTCTAGATTCATCGTCTTCTTAAAACCTACTGAGACAGGGCGGAGAATGAGAAAAATCCAAAGGCCTCCACTTTGGATTCTTCTCATCCTCCACCCGGTCTTGGGAAGTTTAAGAAAATGGCATACTTTTTTTATTATTCCGGGTGCGCTGCTTGGCATTTTTCTTTTTCTTCGCTGCGCATACTATCCTCTGTACACATCTAATACTCTTGGCTAGAATATTTCATTACAGTCACTAACAGAATGAGAGCGGCGAGGAGGAGTTTCAGTCGTCCTGCCTCCAATCGCGAGCCTCCTACCTTCGATAACACTTTTGCATCTCGCGAGCCTCCAATGTGCATGTGCAGCCAAAGCGTGGAGGAAGGCAACGAGTGCATGCTGGAGGCTGGGCATTCGAAAGAGACACCCTGTCATTCTCATTCTGCAGTCACTATAGTACTCTTCTATTTTTTGGAGATGCACCCATAGTCCTGTTTGCATGCCACGTGCACATTCATCTTGAACGTCAGAGTCACTTGCGACTGCATCTTCTCCGTAGTGCAGATCTTGTTCATCAATCAGAAAGAAAACTTCCTCTCTACTGGTCCGTCTTTCCATATCACCGCATTTTTCATCTATTTGGGGTCCTGGGGCACCGAGCGGAACAAAGCTTCGTCCCATAAGTAGGCCGGTGGGACAGCGGGGCCACGGATGCAAAAGTGGGACCTGTCCCGCCTAAAGTCGCTGGATCCTGGGAGTGTAGTGTCATTGCCTTTTGTGCCTGCTAGCGGGATACAGACAAATGCTAACGTACAGATAGCCAAAACCTTTCATTGGGATCGGTTGGGCAGTATCCACAATGGCAATCACCATTTTGGCCTCTTGAATAGATCGAAGCTTTGTGGGGTCCATTCTGAACCAGCCACACCAAGATCCCGATGACGCGTCATTTTACTGAATGCGTTCCTCGCCAATATCAGCGTCTTTGACACTGTAAATGCAATCAACTTATCTGTCTGGCTAATCTCCACTGATCTCCTAAAGTTATATTGTCTTTCATGCAAATTTCATGAAAGCAAAATTATTTTTTAATGCCGCCAAGCACCGACGCTGCATATGCCGACAGTACGAAGCTTTGCATACCACCGAGAGGCGAAACCAATGGAGAAAAGCTTGCGACTCAAGTGACCATGGTGTGGAGATAATGGAGATAAGCTTGCGACTCAAAATGACCATGGTGTG
Organism: Ixodes ricinus; assembly: GCA_037355805.1. Taxonomy (NCBI): domain Eukaryota; kingdom Metazoa; phylum Arthropoda; class Arachnida; order Ixodida; family Ixodidae; genus Ixodes; species Ixodes ricinus. Next base: position 62,562 of record JAZHYW010063814.1, on the reverse strand, counting down.
GAGAACATAATTGATTTTAATTTTAACAAAATCTTGGGTAAGAAGAGATGTCTTTTTGAAGCAGCCTGTCTTTGTGATTTTGGATCAGTATCATGCATGGGCACTTTACTGATAATAAATTAACTGAATTGAAGACTGGAGAAGTCAAGAAGTAACTGCTCATTCCATGGACACTAGCTGGTAACCGTAAGGGACCTTGGCGCTACTTTCTCTGGGTTATTCTTTAGTCCTGCCTAACTCGAGATGTCTGGTCACTTTATCTCAAGGGGGACCGGTTCCACGATGGCGAGGGAGACAAGTTGGACGTGGACAGGATGCTCGGGAAGTACGCCAGCTCCATCATCATGCCGGGAGGGCCGCAGCTCCCGGCCAGGTCCTCTCTGCAGAACAGCCTGTCGGCGAGGAACGGCGAACGTGGAAGGACTGCTTTCAGGCCAGACAGCGTCTCTGCCAACAAGCCTCCTCCGCTGCATGTGCCCCGAGTGGCGGCGTTTCCCAGTCTGAAGCCGGAGCCTTGGACGGGTTCGGAGGACAACCCGTTGGGAGAGAAGGTGCACGGCAGTCAGGTACTTTTTGAAGCCTCGTTTCGATTGTGAATACCTCATTTGTGTGCGATGGCCCGGTCTAACTGGATCAACTAGTTTCGTTGGTTATAGCTAGGGTCCCGTGTTTTCGGAGTTTATTTCTTGTGAAATTCAGATGGTGGTTTTTTGAGTTTATTTTTTGCCAGAAATTTGCAGTTTTGTCAGAGTTTATTTATAATAGATATCTAATTTTCAAATGTTCCGAGTTTAATTTTGCTGTGTTCCTATTTTTCAAGAATAAATATAAAAACAAATATTATCTGGACACAAACCTGCCCTAAATTCGTAAGAACCAACCTGTATCAAATACTGTTCCTTCAGCTGGATTGGACATTTGTGCCCTTGACATTGGCATAATCCTAACTGTACCACAACAAATCTTGCAGACAAGTGTTGCTTTAATAAATTCCAGTACTTCAAAGCACTGATATCCTTGACGTAGTCTCTAGAAACCTCGTTGTCATCCCATTCCATCGCTCTACCCATGCAGCTGCGCAGAGTGGAGTGGCGAGATGGAACCTTTAGCTGCCCCCTTCCCTCCAGTGGTCATAGCTTTCACGGTAATAAAAACACAACCCCGCCTTCATCTAAAATGTCCAAACTAAAAACTAGAACAATGGCCTTTGTGTGACACCATATTGCAATGACTCAATGTCCTGAACAAAACTTGGTCAGACATACGCTGAACCCCCTTTTGTCAGTAGTCCAAGATTTCAAAAGAAGTTAGAGAGCCTCTCCTTAGGACCACTGAGCATGTGCTCTGACCAAACTTGTTTCTAGAATACCGGAATACCATTTCTTTTAATTTTTTTTTATGGCGATTTTGAAATTTAGGGGTTTTGTTTATAAATCAAAATTGACAAAAAATTTACCGCCGAGTGTTTTTGGGATTTTATCCCGGAAACACAGAACCCTAGTTAGTATAGCATTACAGTCGTGTGACTGCTGATGGTTTTGCAGGATAAAGCTGGGTCTTGAGTCACCTATGAGTTGATGCAAGACATTCTAGACTAGCATGATATTGTCACGAATGACAAGCGATGAGGCGGTTGACTGACTGGGTAAACTGAACGTTTAATGGGGCGGACTTGTGCCCAAAAATAAAAGGGAAAAGAAAGATAACAAGAGAGCGCCGCGGGCGGCGAAGCAGCAAGATCGAACGCTGGGGCGAAACTGACTGCGGCTCGCCACGCGGAACCTCTTATGTACATGCGTGGGCTTCTGGAATAATCGGCGTAGAAAGTTCGTCGCGTAGAACATTCAGACCTCGAACATGCAACAGGATTCTCGAATTTACCAGAATACTAGTTTGCAGCAATAAACAAAAGATGCGCCGCTCCCAGGAATCGAACCCTGGCTTTCTGCGTGGAAGGCACGCGCGATAACCGTTAGGCCACGAGCGCGCTGCCTGCTTGGTCAGCTGCGCTCGCGGCATTAATATCTTGAAAGATAGCCCACATCTGACGGGGGCCCGATGGGGTGTAAAAGGGGGTAGGCTGGTTGTCTATGTGAGACCCCCCCCCCAAAGAACAGAGACATAGTTGCCTTGGCTTCTGGTACAATTGTGTGTACATCAGCTGTTCTATACCACATCATCAGTATCACATTACTTGAGACTTTGTTTATTCATTTGCCTTTGAAATCGCCAAAAGAACTGTTGCTATTGTTGTCAAAACTCATATTGCCTACCCTGCTGCAGAAATCGCTTGAATGCGGGTCACATAATTTCTAGGGGTCGTCTAGCTTTCAGTTTTTTCAAGAAGAAAAAGTTGGACAGAAAACAGTGGTGGGCTATATTTCATACTTGACAGTGCTAGAGACCTCCCTTTGGTTTTATTGCAGGAACTACCAGCCTAGCAACTGGCATTGCTTGCACCCCCATATAACTGAACTATAGTCAACTCCATATATTGCAATGCTAATTGTGGTAGCTACGTTTCATTTTAACTCGTTCCTTGGCCATCAGACTGTGGAACAATGAAGTTTCTGCTGTAGTTGCTCTCACTCTGATTCACATTTTATTCGAGAACTATTCTAGTTAGGTGAATCCATGCAGTGCATTCTACAAGTAATGCGAAAGGTGAATGAACACTTGCAGATTTCTTTATGAGGCACTTGACTTTGGACGAAATACCGTTTCAGGTTAAAGGCTCTCCAACGTTGTCGAGGAAGACTTTTCTCTTGAGGAGTCAGAGTGCTCCTCGGTTAGATTCCAATCGGAGGATACTGAGAACTGCCGGACCCGAACCCTGCTCCGAAGAAGGTCCTGGTCACGGTGAAGTGGAGTCTGCAGCGCTGAGGTCCAAAGCAGGGACAGACGACATTGAGATCAGCGATGTCACCGATCAGGAGACCTGCATAGACCGTTTCGTTGTTTCCCACAAGCTGGTCAACTTCCGGCCGATCACCGTCGAGGAAGCGACCGTAAGTTCCAATTTTCCCTCTTTTGTTTTGAAGATGAGGAGAAAATATCTTCATTGGCCCATGCACTGTTTACAGACAAACCCGCATTTGCCCGCACAAGGTGGGTGCACCCTGCGGGCGCAGAAACCAAATTTGCATAGGGTGAAGCTTCTGTGCGTGCGCTGTGCCAACAGCAGTGTGACGTCAGCGCCCTGCATTCGTCTATAAACCCCAAGTTGAAACAGATTAATGTAAGGCTTATAGGTTGTGCTTAAAGAGGATAGTACTAAAGTGGATTTTGAAATCGCCTTTTTATGGCTCCACCTCAAATATGTGCTTCGAGCATCCCAGAAAACCTAAAATAACAATCATGCATCTAAAGCAAGGGTGCAGGCAAGCTGGTTCAATACTGACATGGTAACCCTGGAGCCGGGGGAAAGAAAGGAAGTAGGACAGACACAAAACTCCAAAACACAGCTAAAATTTTATTTCGCCGTCACATCCTTAATTAGACCTACGACCAAGTGACACAGACATAAAAGGTTTGACAACAAAGAACCTACGTACAGCCAAGCGAAGCAGACAGGAAAGGTTCAACAACAAAGAACCGCAGAACGAGGACACATGATAATAATCTTGTCTTTAGCTGTGTTGGAGACGTGTCCTCGACTGTTCATTTTTCTTCTACTTTGAAACTTGCCTCTTTTCCTGCTTCAGTCTCGGGCTAAGAACAAAATGGTTGATATTCAGAGTTGTCTGAAAGGCGTCGAAGTGTCAAGCCCTCTTGTGTTGAGAAATACAGACCCAACTAGTCTCTGACATCCAACCGTTTCACTGTAGATCGGTGGCTCTGTTTTCTCTAGACATCAAAGACCTGTTTTGTTCACTAGATCACGGAATTCTTCTTCAAGGGCTGAGAGAATTTCTGGAAGATCACTTAGTACAGTTTCAATCTGAATCTGGAATTGATGTTGGTAGCTTTCTAAATCTTGTTCAGCTCTATCTTGGGTCTACAGTGACTAAAATTAATGCGGATTTGTTCTTGCAAAAAAGTGGGATTTGTATCGGTTCGAAAGTAGCGCCAGTTCTATCGGAAGTCTATCTCAGAGTTATTGACATGGCCGTAGTGGAAGCAATTGAGGCGTGTCCCAGGGAATCTGTTCTTGTTTGCAGGTATGTGGATAACATTTTTGTGTGTTGTTTAGATAAGACAATAGGGGATCGGGTCAGGGTTGGGTTTTTCAAGGCAGCTCCAGAGCTATCCTTTTCAGAAGGAGGTATTCAGGATGGGTGGTTGGAGTTTTTGGGTATACGGTTCTTTGTTGAGAATGGTTTTTGTTGGGAATTTGGGAAGGTTGGATCGAAACCTCTGTTGTTTAGGTTTAGTTGTCACTCAAAAATTGTAAAGAGTGGCGTGGTCAAGTCTGTCTTAATGAATGGTCTAAAATTTTCTTGTACACATCGGTTAAGTTTTGGCCTGGAGAAACAACTTCAAAGGATCAATTTGGCAAACTACTGGGTGATTCAAGGGGAGGCCAGGCTCTTTAAATCGACCGCAAAATTCGATTTCTTAACCTATCGCGCTACGACTTTGTGCAGCGTTGCCCACAGATGGTGCATTTTTTTTTTTTTGTAAAATTTGCAAAGAACGAATTTATTTGAGGAAAAAAGTAAAGAAAGAAAAAGGCTTAGCTCCTATGGAAACGCAGCGACGCCACCGGTCTTCAAACAACACGGCGCCGTTTCACACGGGAGACAAGAGATGGCGCAACGAACGCCACCAACGCAGAGGCTCTGCGCCAACAAACGAGCATACGGCGCCGAGAGCCAGCGTCTTTAGCAGACAATCTTTTTGACACAAAAGCGGCGTGCGTTCCGCAGGCGGCGACAGTCGCAGAAACAAAAACAGGCGCGGTAACAAGGAACTGCAGCTCCTTGTCTGCTAAAGACGCCGGCTCTCGGCGTCGTATGCTCGTTCGTTGGCGGCAGTTGGCGTCGCGACCGCTTGCGCCATCTTTTGTCTCCCGTGCGAAACGGCGCCGTGTTGTTTGAAGACCGGTGGCGTCGCTGCGTTTCCATAGGAGCTAAGCCTTTTTCTTTCTTTACTTTTTCCTCAGGTAAGTTCGCTCTTTGCAAATTTTACAAAAATATGCACCATCTGTGGGCAACGCTGCACAAAATCGTAGCGAGATAGGTTAAGAAACTGAATTTTGCGGTCGATTTAAAGAGCCTGGCCTCCCTTGAATCACCCGGTATAATAAGGAGTTTCTGTTGGCTGTGGTCTTTCGGCTACTGAATAGTGCTACCGTGCGGGAGGTTGTGGGAGTAGACAGGAGCAGGCTTGTCCGCTTGCCCTATTTTCACAATATTTCACATAATCTGAAGGCGATTGCGCAGAGATTCAGAGTGACCGTGGTTTTCAAACCTGACTTTCGATTGGATAGGTTAACGCCCTTTTTTTTTAGATAGGTTGGGGTGTCGGAGGAAGCACAGGGAGCAATCAGTGGCTTGCGATCTTGGAGTTGTGTACGAAGTCCCTGTGAGTTGCGGTGCTAGTTACGTGGGTCAGACTGCGAGGTGTATTAATGATCGACTATGTGAGCATAAGAGAGCGGTTAAAAACAAGAATGAGTTTTCAGAGTTAGCTAAGCATGTTTGCCGATGTATTGATTGTAACATTCACTGGGAGGAGACAAAAGTCCTGGATAGGTAGCAAGACTGTTATAAACGTCTGGTAAAAGAGTCCCTGAGAATAATTAGTAATGATGGTTGTTTTAGCAATGTGTCTGTTGCTTTGAGTGATCCGCTTCGAATGTGTCTAAATTCTTAATTTTTCTTTTTTGCCTGTTTAAATGTGTTCTACCCTTTTTTATTTTTTTGTTTGTTTTGGAAGCATTTCAGTTATCGCTTGCACCCTGCTTCGATGGTTCTTTGTTAGAAGTATGCTCATTGATATCATGTGTCCCCGTTCTGAGGTTCTTCGTAGTCGGACCTTTTGTGTCTGCGTCGCGTGGTCTTTCTAGAGGTGTAGCTGGTTATCTCTTGCACTCTCCCTCCGATGGTTCTTTGTTAGAAGGTGCCTGCTGATATCATGTGTCCTCGTTCTGTGGTTCTTTGTTGTCGAACCTGATGATAATTTAATGATGATAATTTAAGGTTTTCTGAGATGCTTATGGCACGTAAATCGAGTTGGCATCGTAAAAAGACAGTCTAAAAATCAGTTTAGAGCCCTTTTAAGGTTTATAGGTTGTGTCATTGTTATTGCTTGAATGAAGTCCATTACACTAAATGTAGTATATGCCTAAAAGCTGCTAGTGCACATTTAAAGTACACAAACACGCCATTCTTGTCTTTGTTTGCAAAAGCTACTTTACACTGCTGTGACCTAGTATGTGCATAAACACATGCAAGCCATAAAGTATGCCAGTACATAATATGGCTGAGTGATTTTTTAGAACAAATAACTACTATTGGATGACAATAATAATCCCTGGAGAAAGGGAACAAGGGGGACAAAAGACAAACACAAATCTCCAAACACAGCTAGGTGACTGGTGAGCGACCGAAAAAATTTGCCTGGTCCTGGTATCGAACCAGGGACCTCTCCATTTCCAGTAAAGCGCTCTACCAACTGATATAGCCAGGAGTTAGACGTCATTAGAGCAAACGGGTTTTATCAGCTGCCACTTGTCTTACACCACCAAGGGTAAACGGCCTGCATTTTTAAGGTTAAGATGGTAATACAATTATTGAAAAGGTGCAAGCAAGCTGAACAATGACGATAAAAATCCTTGGATTATTGTCGTTATTCTTGTCCAGCTCGCTTGCACCTTTGCAATAATTGTATTATCATACTATTGGATGTTTGTTTGTAGTCATCATAATGAAAGAAGCTCTCCTATGTGCTGATACATGCCATCTAAAATTGCATGCACCCCTCAGGAACTGAAGCAGCTCCTCTTCGGATCACCAGATGGGAAATTTGGCGAAGAATGGGCCTCGCAGGGCTTCACTTTCACGAAGTCAAATGCTGTTCCATATGGCCTTCTGCAGAAAAAGGCAAGCAAATGTTTTTGGCTACTCAGCTGTGCCTTCCATTTGGATTACAGCTAAAATGAAAAGCAATAGTGTATCATGCGAATATTCGAGTAGTAGTTTCCAATAATGCGCTATTCAATATTCGCTTAGATTTGAACTGCGATATTCATAATTTTCTAAGTATTGATTGCAGCAGGTTAGCTCCGTTGAGCATGTTTCTTACCGAGCACCGGTGCACTGCAGAGAAGCAACACCCACAAAGCTCGCTTCCGCGGGTGTTGCTTCCACTAATGCACCGGTGCTCGGCAAGAAGCGCACTCAATGGATCTAAAATGTCGCGATCAACACTTTGAAAAGTACAAATATTGCAGCCACGTGCTTAGGAGGAAAGCCCACTTTACAACTAGAATAATGCACGCGTGCGTTTGATATATTAAAAAAGAAAAAAGGGGAACTTTGTAAATGTTAACATCTACATTGCAGCAAAATTTTCAAAATTCAACTGGCTATTATGCACGAGTATATTTTAGGCAGAGATACCCCTACAACCTGCGTTCATCATTTGTGACTTGAGGTGTAACTTCATGTCAAATGCGTCATTTACTTGCCAACCCAATGTAGGCATTGAACTTTCCAAGGCCACAGTCAATAAATATAGTTAGATTAAAATTAATTTAGCATAGAAATGGACAAGTGAAAGCTTGAGAACAACCTTCTCGAGTTTAGCTGGATTTTCTTTTAAGCTCGGTGCAGTAGCGAAAGGTTTATAGAAAATCTACCCAATGCTCGATTAGAAATAGTTCGGCCAAAACCACTATTCGCATCAAACTCGAAATCTACTATTCGCGCGTGACTCAAAAATAAATAAGCGTAAAGATGCAAGTCACTACAAAGGAGGGTTGCCAGAAGAGTGGTTCTAACCTGTAGGGTTCCCCCGGTTCCCCGCCCCGACTGGACACGCCACACAGCTCGAGTCAAACATGGTTATATTTATGGGTACGTCTCGTGGGGTTTCCACTGCATGACGGAAGGTCTGGCTTGTCCTTCTTCCTTGGTGGTCCAGGCAAGATAAGTGTCCACTGCCGCTCGTCCCCCGTCGTTCCCATGGTCCTCCAGTCCGCTGCGTCCCCCTTGCCCACTTGACCCCTCCCCAAATGCAGGAAGGGATTCCCACAAATCAAATAGTGCTGCATCATATCTGGGCAGATCACTGTGTCTTGTCCTCATTCACTCTGCAACGTTCAAGACTGTTCGACTGAAACTTCGTTATTATAGCTCCATTCGAAAACAGTGAGAAATTAAGCTTGGAATTACTGACAGCTTATTTGTAAGTAAAAGTCAGTGTAGCAAATTCTCACAGCCGATTCTGCTCGGCGACAGGGAGGACCGTGTGGAGTTCTGGCAGCGGTGCAAGCATACATGTTGAAGGAACTTCTGTGGCCGGGCACGGGTGAACACAAGGATAATAAGTAAGAGTTTCACTCATTGCATGGTAGCAACCTTCCTGGTTACTACTCTTTATACTGCCGAATAAGCTTAAAACTGGTCATGAAACCATTGCGCTCTCTTGTTCTAACTCTATAGCCCTCTAAGAGACTTGCTAGGGGATATCTGTAGGAAAACTCTTTTCTGTTACAGCAGCTTTGAGGTAGACGTCCCCAGAAGGAATGCTGCGCTCGCGAGGGCTCTCGCATATATTTTGTGGCAAGCCGGAGACTTCGAGAAGGCTGTGGTGGTCAAGTGAGGCATATTCTTTAATTTTCGAGCCAGTTTTCTGCAGGACAATCCGGTCCGAGAGATGTGACATGCCCACACCGTTCTTGCAGCCCGTCTGGTGTGAGGGTACTGAGTGTAGCGGGGCCACTGACTGCCGATGGAATCACCGAAACCGTAAGTATAAAATCGAGCTCCCGGTCAAAACTGAAATATTTATAATCTCTGATTGCATTTTCGTTTTTTATTTTGCTTTGCAGTTAACCGTGTCTACATTTACGTCGAAGACGGCTCTTCAAGATTATTACAGTTCGTGCGTCTTCAAAGTAAGTCTGCACTAACACGAGATACTTGAGAGAATGGTGGCAAAGTATTGGTGTGCAACTTGCCGTTTGTGTGTTATACGGTGATGACATGGAAATGTTCTGTCCACAGCTACAGGAGGATAATTGCTCGAGCTGCGTTTCTTTTCTGATATCTGTTGTGATCACCCACGGGTTTGAGAGGTAAGTGATTAAATTGTGGATAATTATGTTAGTGAGAGGACACTAACCCTTCATTGAATTTACAGGATAAGAGGAGAAATGGACGAACAAAACAGCTGTCTCATCGGAAAGCACAGTCACTGCAATCAGGTATATGTTCTTAACGCCTCCCTTGAATCTGTCACCTAGCTAACAGAAAACTGTCCAGCAATTAACCTTTCTTCGATGTATTCCCAAATTCATGAAAGCACACCGCGCTGCCGTTCTTCGCTCTACCCATGTTCAAGGAGGTACTGGGCAGGCATAGGCAAATCACCCCATTGCTAAAGGCAGTACTAGCAAAATAGGAAAGAAAATAAACTAAGGCGAAGAGCGGCTGTGGTCCAAGACGAGCCTGCTTCCATATTGTATTTGTTTAATATTGAAGTTTGTGCAAGTTGTTACTCGGACATAATAAAATCAGAAACGGCGTGAAAACGAGGGCAAAGTCAAAGGAAACCGACCGGACACAGAGCTGTGTCCTGTTAATTTCTTTTAGGGGCGAAGCTCCTTAGGGGCTAGCCATGTCCATATGTCCGTCCGGTGCTCGGTGCTTGTGCTCGTGAGCTCACGTGCTCGTGTAGGGCAAAAAAAAATAAAAAAAGATAAAAAAAATTATGAAAAAATATGTTTGCGCAGTCAACAGAATTCAAACCTGTGCGGGGAGACCCCAATGGATTTTTAGTCCATCGCCTTAATCACTCGGCCACGACTGCGGGACGAGTAGGGGCTCTGAGATGTGGTAGTAACTCAAGAGCTGGGGATGTCATGGATGAAATGTTGCATGTAGCCGCTCAACGTCTATACAGGAAGAGCGCTGCAATCGAATGCTCAAGTGCGTATATAATCACGCTCCATACCAGACATTCTCTTTCTGACATGGAAAAAAACGAATGAAAGGCTCGGCATGCTGCGGCTCAGCGTCTACGCAGACAAGCACCACCAGAGTTTCGCCCCAATCAACATCATTCACCACGTGGAGATGCGGTCAATTTTTACTTTGCCCTTGTTGCACGCTTTTTTGTTTTCACCATATGGCACGTTTACCCCTGGAAGTGCTAAAGGTTTGAGGACCTTCAAAGGCCCATCCAGCAGAACATAATTAGGGTTGAGCGTTTTCTGGTTTTATTTTTCTTCATATTTGGGGGCATTTTTGCGAGGTTTCGTTTTTCTCGCAGATTCTATACCTCTTTTTGGTGTCAAAAATAAAAAATTTTAATGCGGGTTTTTGTTGAAGAAATTAGGATGCAGGCATAAGATTCCCCAACCTCCAGGGGGACACGCACATTATTCAAACGCTTCAAAAACACTCCAGGGCCAATAAGAGAAGGAAACGGGACGATGGGTGCAGTTCCCAAAGAAAGAAGTCAGCCCCGTGCACATTGCAGTGCATGCTGGGTCAGCACAAAATAGAGTCGTCAATAGATTTCTTTCTGTGAAGCTTAGGTCCTCCTTGTTCAAGAGCAGCTTTTTCAATTTTTTATTCTTTTTTTCCTCGAGTTTAATAAAACCCGGCTTGGGCATCACTTTTCGGAGTTCATTGGTACAAAAAAGCATGAATCTCTAAACAGTATATGCACTATCTTTTACCTTGGGCTCACTGCATATCAAGTGGAGGGCGTTCTAAAGGATCTGAAACTCGAGGTATACGTGGCCGAGGACATTGCTCACAGAAATGGTATCATGTACATGCTCATGCAGTCGGCCTTTTGGGCTGCACATTGTTGAAGCTTCGGAAGTAGTGGGAGTTGCCAAAACAATTGCATGACCTAAATTTACAGAACCCCCAGTTATACTTCCAAGGGACACTGAGGAGGATTCTGCAATCATCTGTTCTTGGTCATAACTGTTTCAACGGGCTCTAAGCATCCTAAAAATACAAAAATTACAATCGCGGGACGCCGATTTCCCTATTAAAAACGTGATGAAATGTCAGGACACACCCCTTTGTGAGCGGATTTTTCCTCTTAAAAACCGACGACCAGTTCGCGCTTTCCGCTTTTCTCTCGCTTCCTCCTTTCCCCCTTCTATCCTGTCCACCGTTGCCTGTTTCCTCCTCCCCCATGGTGAGGAGGATCTTCTGCCTTGCAGAATCTCGAGTCTGGTCGTCGGCCTTTATGCCACCTCTCCGAGAGAGGCGGCTGGCGATTACGAAGCCGACGAGTGCTTATCGTCACCGTGTTCGTGAGCGGAAAGATCCGCTCACGAAGGGGTGTGTGCCAACCTTTCGTCACGTTTTTAATAGGGCTGGGCGTCGATTAAAACTTTTAACCCGATTAATCACCACCCTTTAATCAATTAATCAATTGATTAATCGGTCTCATTCCTTTCTAGGCACGATGTATAAAAAAGCTAGAAAATTGTTTTTTGCTGAATATATGACAAACGGCGCAATATACAAAGTACCAAAGTACCCCCTCCCTCCCCCCAAAAAAAATAAAATAAATACAAACATTTTTTATTGCAAAAAAAAAAACACACACACACAAGTCTGTGCATTATAGAACTCTTATTTTCCTTCCAAATTTAGCACTAGAGGTCCGAACCAAATACCAAAGTTTCAGAAACAACCATTATCTTATTCAAAATTTATAATTACTTACCCACAAAGCCCACAAAGAGCCAATCTCTGCGATCTGCGAAATCAGCCCAGCGAATGAGAAGGCGGAATATTCGTTTAGACCTAAAAATGAAGTCTGAGCTTTGGCATTACGCAATGCAAAGCGTCATGCTTGCGTTGCGTAATGCCATAGCGCAGACTTAATTTTTAGGTCTAAACAGATGTTCCTCCTCATCATTCGCTGAGCCGATTTCGTAGACCGCAGAGATTAGCTCTTCGAGTGTTTTGCGGGTAAGTAGACGCTGCAGGCATTTATTAGAGTGCAAGGTAAACGTGTTTAATTTTTACTTTCTTTTGGTTCATCAAAATTTTTACCGATTAACCGGTTAAAAATATTAATCACGATTAAAGTATTAATCAATTAATCGGTAGGTTAATCGATCAATTGCCCAGCCCTAGTTTTTAATAGGGAAATCGGTGTCGCACGATTGTAATTCTTGAATTGTTAGGAGAGTTAGCCCCAGTAGAATCAGTTATGACCAAGAACAGACGATCGCAGAATCCTCTTTAGTGCCCCTTTAACTTCACAATATTTTTATTTATTTTTTTAAAGCTGTCGGAGTTACACAAATGCAGTCTGTGCAGGCGAGTTATACGGCCAGAGAGACATAATATAGAGGGCTAATCAGCAGGATAAGTCGGTTAATTAAGTAAAATTTGTTAATGATTTTTTTTAATTACTGAAGATAAACATGGTTTCAATTTCAAACTTCTGGGTAGTCGTCAAAAACTACTATAAATCAATCTATTTCAGAACTTTAGTATCTAGGAAGTGTGGTGGTGCACTAAGGTCACCATTCGTGCAGCAGGTGCAAAGATGCGGGTGCGAAAATGCGCCGTGAGGTTTATCAGTCTTATATCATCCGTGTTTCTGCACTGCCAGCTGTGTGCCTGTTATGCGAGTAGGTAACTTCAGCCTGCTGTAGTTTTTCCCACGCGCTTCAGATATTTAAAAAATTTGATGATTTAATGTTTTTTGTACATGCTTAGCAAGTTTCTACTAATTGGAACCAACTAAAAAGTTAATTAACAAATTTTCGTTAATTATCCGACTTGTTGCGATTATTAGCCACCTACCGTAAAATATTGGGGCAGCACCCACCCCACTTTCACTGAAAACTAAGTTAATCTAGACACGGACGCTTCTTTGGTCAAATCGGGCACTTAACATATTATATGCAGTATTCCAAAGTTTGGAAAATGTTAATGGAGCCATGAGACGATTTTCTACTTTCGCTAAATACCACTTAGAATCACTCCCTAACATTAATAACTGAACAAACTTGCCTTAGTTTTTCTTTGTAGGCAATGGCAGTGCCAAAAAAATTAGAGAAATGTTAGCCGCTTGTTCTGGCTTCAACTTGGAGCCAGAACAAGCGGCCACGTGGCCTGGTGCCTGTCCTATGCCGCCAACGTTAATCATAGCCACGCGCTAGGGTCGGCAAAGTAGAAAATGCGTGCTGAGCTCCAGGCATTGTTAGAGTTCGGCTGTTTTCATCACCGCAGTGGTTGGACACGAGCCACTATTTGAGTGTCCTATCCATGAGCCGCGCTCAACTGTCGTCAAGGGGATGGTTTCGATCCCACAATTACGTCAGCAAGCTTTGCGAAGGCAAGACTGAAAGAAACAGTCCCCTTTCATCCTCGCAATATCACCGCGACAAAGAAGCTTCGGAAGCGGTGGTGGTCTGTGCGAGTATATTTGGGCCAGACTAGGACCAGTATGCTTCTGCAAAGTCATGAACATTCCAACCCGCATTTGTTTGTATTTAAATCAAAGAATCATTGAGCAAGAAAAATTCATATCAGGTTGAACACAAGCACAAAGCAGTAGTCTTCTGAGCAAATAGGAACGTGGAGCATTCTTTCTTCCATTCACTTTATTCAGAAGTAAAAAGGGATGCGAAAGAAAAAGACTAACACTAGAAAAGCAATGTCCTGTTGCAAGAAAATCAGAACACAGAAAAAAAAGTAAATAAAGCATTTTCACTAACGTAAAAATATCAAGCTGTTTTGTTTTAGTAGGGCAGAAATTACATCAATAAAAAGTTGTTAATTAAACTTGTGGGCAACCCTGGCGGCTCCCCAGCCCAGTTGCCCGACTACAGGCCACAGGTGGTGAACTTTCTCGCGTGGCGGCGGATTAGAGTCGGCAATGCGCATATAAGGTGATAAGGTGGATCAGAGGTGCAGCACAGGCAGTCACTGCCCGGACTTACGCGCCACCGGTAACAGTGTTTTGTGTATTGATTGTCTCGTCCATGTCCAATTAAATGTAGTTTCTTGTTGTTGAAGCCGCTGGCTCCGTGTTATTCCCCCGGGTCGGGTTTGCAGCAAGGCAAGCCAACCACAAACTGTACTTTAAATTTACAGTAATTCTTTCTTCTGCATTGTTTTCAGAGATTGATCAATCAACCTGTCCTATTTAAAAATACATCTAATCATTAAAAAGCACTAGTTTATGCCTACAGTGATTTAAATCAAAGAAATCATTGTAATTTTTTTATTTATTTGATTAAAAAAGAAATTCTACCTTACTTGGGGTTATTGGAATGCATAAATTTTTTCTGAAATGGAAGCAAATATTGGATAAAGTGGCCACAGAGTAGTTTTACCCTCGCTGGCAAAATATTTAACACAATCAACTTATAAGGCACTTATTTGTTGGCAAATCATAATTTTGTGACACAAATTTAACAAGACCAAATTTGGGTAATGTACTTGGATGTCGTAAATTGTACTTTCCGTCGAAAATACAAAAAAAATACTTAAGATAAAGTACATTTTTAAAGAATGTACTTCAAATAAAGTACAAGTTTTTTAAACCTAATTAAAGTAGTACTCTAAGTGCTTCTCAACACTGATCTTTGAGAATATCCAAATATAATGTTGTATAATGAAATATTAGAAAGGTGCTTACAGTTATATGTCCAAACAAACAAGGGACGCTTAGAATGGAAGACTTGCGCTACTAGTTCGAATCTCCGTTGGACAGCACGCATTGAAGCAGACCGCTTGTTCCACCGCAGGAGGTGGTGAACCTGCTGCTTGTGGGCCGGGCCGTAACCAATGTCTTCAACGACGAAGTTTCCCTTGGGAAAGAGGAGAAGACTGTGCTCAGGGGCATCACCTCGGTCTCAAACATTGGCCTGCTCTCGCTTTACGAGCACTACAACTCCTGCCAGGTGAGGAATCTGCACGCTTGGAACAGCCGATATGCTCAAAATGGAAGGTGTTCCTTTTGTTCCATTTGTGCCCCCGACATTGTAGTCGTCCCTTTCTTGCACTTCGTTTCACCTTACGATGGGCGGCAGCGGATGCTACGAGACATCCCAGCGCTGCAAACGTGTCACGTGACCAGTACATGCGCCCCACGTTGATGTGTCCCTCCCAAAGGTCACCCGATGCTGGATTGGCTTTGATGCCTCGTAGTGACCTCTGTGGTTTGTTGAACATGAAACAGAGTTTCGTAACAAACGTGTTGCTTCGACCCTCTCAGCTTTATCGGCTTTGTTTGTGTACTCTAACTCTTTAGTATGAGAGGAGTGAGGGAGTGCATGAGCTTGTGTCAAAAAGGGGCATACAAACATTTTTTTTTTTTTTAAATAATTTTGCAACTCTTAAATGTACCACCCAATCTAGAAAATTGTGTGTGTGTGGGGGGGGGGGGGGTGCTCACCCCCAAATTTTTATAGATTGGATTTCTAGATTTTTAGAACTCCCTACACATTATTATGCAAGGACAACTCAACTCGTAAGCCCACCCTAAGTAACTGCCTATTTGGGACAATCACATTACAGGACACTAGGACTGCTCAAGACAAAATAATTTTAATAAGTCCATTTATCTATAAGGCTTTTTGCAACAGTAAAGCAGTCTATTTAAAGGAAAATGTGACTACTGTGTCCACTGTTAATGCTTTTACTAGTCAATTTCAGTGATGGATTTCAAGTGTTTTGATCAGGTCATGAAAGAGTGGGCTCCAGTCAGCTGAACTGACCACTCTAATGTGCCACAGATATTAGTTCATTAGAAGAGTGCACTTGGTGTAGTCCAGAGCTTTTGTGCGATACTAGTTGTTTACCATGAGCGGGTTGTACAGTGCAACTACATCAAAACCTACCTTCACAAGCACTGTAACCAGCCCATAGCTATCGCTTTATCTCCCCTATAAAGCTTGCTCTTATCTACCAAGCCATCAAGGTAGCAAGCCTTGCAAATAGGTTATCAAGCAATCTGCAAAGCTTGGCTCTTATTCGAGCCACATGAATAGCAGCACCACACTTTTTGTGGCACAGTGGAGGAGACATTGTTTTGAGGCCTTTACTTTTTCTCCGAGCTTATGCACATGTTTTACGCTCTACAATCGACTACTTCCATAAATCCCTGCACGCAACACTGCGCGCGTTGCACTCTGGGAACTAGTTGGCCAGTAAGGAGTGGCATGGTTTCGGTTTCGATCGACAAGAGATCATACACCGAGCATGGACTATAAATTGCCGTTATCTTACGTTTCCTCGTCCCGATCGCATAGTTTTTGGTCTCTAAACTAAACTAAATGGCCAGACCTCAAAGCTTCAGCATGAGCCCGAACCATTACGTAAAGTTCGTCTTGACACACGCTTGTTGCATTTTTGTACTTGAGCCTTTCCGTTAGCGTTTCGAGGTACGTGGACGAGCCAGTGCTGGGAATCTCGACGCTGCGAAGCTTGGGGGTCTTGCTTGTGTACAAGTCAACACGCTGTACTAATAAGTGCACGTACACCGAGCTTGCACCTTTACGTACTAGTGTTGCTGGTCAGCACGTTTGTTACTTGTTTTGTGCGTCCATTGACAAAATTACCTTTTGGCAATAACTTTTTTTTTTCCTAATACGCCTGAGTATGCGAGGTAAAACTCGGAGATGCCATTGAAAAGCTACAGTCGAACACACTTCTTATCTCTCATAGCTGTACTGCCGATTTGCAGCACTACATGAAATGAAGTTCCCATTCGCTTGCATTTTATGAAGTCACAATTGCGTATGCGCATGAAGTTATCCTGCAATTATATAGGCACATTCATACTACATACAAACAGTTTTTAAGAAAACAACAGTCGAGCACTTGCGTGAAAAATGTTGCACCGTTCGATGGTTGCTAATGGACACAAGATTTGTTATGTGTTTGCTTTCTTCCTGATTTAGTATGCCGAGATAATTTCGGACCCACCCTTCAGACACAGATCTTGGGCTCCGTAATAGTTGGCCGATCTCAGCATTTGCGAAAACTTAATCTCCAGTCAGCATAAAATTTGAGTGCGAGATGTATGATGACAAGAGGAAGACTCCATAGTAACTTTTGTGCAGTAGTGAGGGCGAATTTATTGTGTTTTTTAAACGATTATGTGCCTACGTTGGGCTTAACTATGAGTATCCTGAGGATGCGGCTTGTTTTTCGCTCAATGAAGTAGCAAGAAGCAGACGTCTGGCAAACAAAATATGTGAAGGGCTCAAAGTGACCAAATTTAAATTGTGGTTCACGGGTACTAGACACCATTATTGAAATTGAGCTCAAAGATAAAATCATGGGGGGGAGGTGACTAAGCCATGTCTTACTGTATTTTTATACGCACGCACAATATCCGGCATGTCGGGAACCAAGAAAAGTGTCCCAGTCTTCCTTCTATATCGCTCGAGAAGTCGGATAATTGAAAACGCAAGCAGCGCATTCGGTCATGGCGTGATAGCATGAACTGAAGCTGCTCGATCAAAACCGAAACTGAGTGGCCAACTGGTTCCCAGAGTGCACTGCGTGGCCTTTCGCTGCAATGGGGCACTTCGAATTTTGGAAAGAGTTTATTTATCAATCAATTTACTGCATTACATTTAGCGCCAAAGCTTTCTTTTTAAGCTCCTCTTTTGCACTACTTAGTCGCTGTTGTTGGCATGTCACAGTCCCAAGTGCCTTTTGGTCAGTGAACACCGATTAGTCAATCAGTCTACATCATTTCAAGATGGCCATAAGCGTAACTAGGGTCACCGTCCAAGCAAACCCGGGTGGGCAGGCCTGGCAGGGTTTAGTCGTGAGCGAGCAAACGAGCCAGCATTTTTCTTTTGAATACTAGATTATGGGTTTACTTTAAATAGAAAGCTCTAGCAAAAACAAACAAGATTATCACTGTCTGAAAAGTCATAATTTGCCAGTTGTTCAGTGGCCCATGCATACGCAATGCACACCATAGGCGGAGAGTTTTCAATTTTCCGGAAAAGGGGGGGGAGGGGGGGGAGAGAGGAGAGGGAGACATGGATTTGCTGCCACCTTTTCTGGCCGCACTGCTCTCCTTTCCCAATTGCCCTCTCTCACCTCTCTCCCTCCAATTTTACCTCCTCCTTTCCCAACCCATGCGGAGACGCTGCTTCCTAGCAGTTTCACAAAAGTGCAGGCGTTCAGGCATCAAACCGGCAAACATGGCATCATTGCTGTCAAATCACATCTGACATTATAATGTGAAAGCATTAACTGTCCCCATGGAGCGAACCGACGTGATCGGCTTTTGAATCTGTGCCAAACGGCATCTTCTCCTGTCCCCATGGAGCGAAGCCTGTCGTCTGTAGCAGACATCTAATGGATAGGCTCCCAATGGCTGGCGCACATCATAGTTTCAAGAAATGAGGCTCCCATTCGCTCTCGTGCGGCATAATTCCAAGAACGCCACCTGAGAAGCCCTTTTCATGGCGGCGCAACGCATGCAGCGGCCCAGCCGCCGGTAAGAGGAAGTGGCTGGACGCAGAGCCTGCACGGGCAAACTCCGGAGAGGCTGCACGGCCGAGCTCAGCGCGGCGCAACCACTTCACAAGAGCGCACGCTTGGCCGTTGGCCGCTACCTTGGCAGTAGCAAAACACGGCCATCCACACCACTATGCTGCGGACGAACTGAGGGAGCGGAAGAACGACATTCTTGCTTTCACATTCCCAACTCGCAAAAAGTGCTTAGGTGTCCTCGGAATGTTCTGTCCAGAAACTATTTACTTCCTATTAAATACACCAAAGTACTAGCTCCGAATGCCATATTCAAAAAATGCAAGAGCAAGCAGAACGTCACTCCAGGTCACCTTCGTGCAGATAATCACTTGACGAATTAACATGACGCAAGAATGACTCAATTAATTAAACACAGTTTGATCTTATCAGCACATTTTCAACAGTTACGGTATACAATAGTAACAAAAAACGAACTCAGCCGGAGACAAACAAATTCAGACAAAATATTATATGAAAGGCAACATTAAGAGATGAACAAGCGACTTACGGAGTAACGTAACGTAACTAAAAGACGAGCGTGTAAGTGCCCATGTTATATAAACAAAATAAAGAAAAAGGACACTGCAATTATGCACAAAGCTCAGCCCTCAATGAATAAAGTGTTTCATCGTACAGTTGATCACTTAATATAGCCATTTGCAATGCCATTAAGGTTTATTCTGCGGGTGAGATCTTTGTGGCCATGCAGAAGTGCAACATGATTTATAGGGGCCCTGCAATCATAATCAAGCGTCTACCTTTTTTGCGGTTTCACCCACCTCTCTTGGGGTTTGGGCAAGCCAGCGGGCACAGAGAGAGTAACTAAATATCAGTGCGTCATATTTTAACTGGACGACGCGGAAACCTCCTCTACCTATGGGGGCAACCCGCGGTGCCAAAAGCGCGCAATATGTGACGTCTTTGGTCCTGGGCTTACTACTGGTCCGAGCCGCTAAAAGCCTCTTATTTGTCGAAATACGAAATATAAGTGGCGCAAACCGTTTCAAATATTTATGAAAGTAGTTTTTGTTCAGTATTTTAGATCAGAAAAGAAACAAATGCAGTTTATAAAGTATGAAAACAAGAAATGACCCGTCGACATACCGCCACCAAGCGGTGGAAAAGGCGGCGCATACTAGAAAGGTGTAATGGGATCAGGCACCGACGAGCGGCGAGCGTAGAAAGGTCCCGGATGTATGCGGCGGCGCTGCGGTCGTATGGACTGGAGGATCCGACCGGTTCCGAGCATTCCGAAGGCCTTCGGTGAGCAGCTTTTGCTTGCGGTTTGGCCATTTGGCGGTATGGCAGCGCAAAGTGGCTCCCATTCTGAACTGATCTTTACTTAATGTTTGCTGTCGCTTGTGGCCAATGAAGTGTCATGACGAATTAGTGTTTAATGCACATCAAATGCAATCCGAGCCGCCCTGGCTGCCCGCTTCATACAGCCTATCCAGAACATGCTTTAGTGGCGCCCTCTCGAGCCATCGACATGGGGTGCGGCAGCGGTGAGCACTTGTTGAGCTCGCTACCCCTCTTCTAGTTCACGGCCGCTCAAGCGACCAAGGACGTCATGAAGGGGGTTATTTTTTGCTTGTTTTTGTAATTTTAATTTGCCTGTAACTTCTAAAATAAAGCGAAATTCGAGAAAAGAAAAGTTTCATAAAGTTACTATGTTCAGCGCGCTCAGGTTCGGTGCAAATTAAAAGCCAGTAAAAAAGTCCTTGCAGGGCCCCTTTAAGATGCCTCTCAAGGTTTCCAGATGGATTCTTTTTATACTTGGTATGCAAACACCTTGTTTAACTTTTTTTTCTTTATAATTCATCCAGGGCTTATCGGTTTCAACTTGTTGATAAGCACAGGAATGTGCTTATCAACAAGCTTTGAGAGCTTCTTTCTAAAGTCAGTTCACAGTGAGTCAGCATCATAAGTCGGTGACTTAGCCATAAACATACCTATAGTCTGACAGGTCAAGAACGAAGTGGAAACTCCTCCCACCCCTTCCTTCTTCAGCGGAGCGAACGCTGGACAGGAGATGACCTCCTTTCCAGCGTTCGCTCTGTGTAAGTGGAAAGAGTTGGGAGGAGCGTCCAATTCGCTCTTGACCTGTCACCGACTATGGTTCGACCTCTAGTCCATTTATAATTTCATTGTAATTGGCCTACTGTACATGTGCACTTTTTTAATATTGTCGTTGGCAGGTATTAATTGGGGCAGAATGAATCTGGCAGGGACTATCTTATGATCGCTTATTCCCGGTAGAACGCTCACAGATTGAACTGTGCATTTGTGTCATTAGATAGCATTAAATCTAACAATTGGCTCCTCTTGTGGCAGACAAAACGTACTGCCCAAGGCCATACATACTGGTTACATCAAGAAATGCTGAAGAAACACCGCTAGATGGTCTACTTCCGTCCCATCTTAAATCCGGCTAATTAAAATCCCCAGCTAAAATAAACAATCGTCAGGAAGAGTAGATAAGATAGAATCTAATGACCTGATAGCATCAACAATGGCCCCAGGAGGACGATAAAAAGAACCTAACGCCATGGTGCCCATTTCTGAAGTACTTAATCTACACCATATTGGTTCTGCGTCGTTACATCGATTTCTGTACTGCGCAACGATTCTTTGACTATAATACCCCTCCCCCACGTGAACTCCTCTTTTCTATAGACGCGATAATCGCAGAAATATTTCGGCGTTTTTAATTGAAGCGTTTAACCACGACTGTTGCAAAAATGATATCGGGATTAAAAATACGCAGGAGCCCATTGGAGCCATCAATTTTATTTTTTATGCTTCGAGAGTAGATTAGCCCTTTCTAACGCCGCTCGCCATTTATCGTGAAAAACATTTTCTCCGCAAACTCGATTTGTGAATAAAATTTGCACTAAGATTTGATCCACAAACTCTGGTAGCGATATGTAGAGTATACCATTCCGCTCAAATTGATCAATTGACTCCATATACTATATATTCCCGAAAAACAACAACAGTGTTTTACGTGTACACATTTGTGTACATAGCGTTTGAAAGGGTTAGGAGGACGCTACATTCTGTCAGTTTTCAATGCATACACAGCTCGTCATTGCTTATTCAGTTTTTTTTTACAGATTCTGTGATGTCATCCCATTCATAGGCGTCACGATTTATGAATAGCTTATGCACCAGCGAAACCTTGTCCTGGCTGTTGTTTCCATGCTTTGCAAACCATCCATAGCCGACGTCGTATTTCCCCGACACAAGGTGAAAAATCTCTCGAGACGCCGTAATTACTGCCTTTCAGTTTCCTACCATTGCTAAGAATTTTTTCTGTGTCCTTGTAAGACGCAAAATTTACTATTATCAGATGATTGTGATTAGGGAGATACTTCCTGATCCTGTGGGCTCTCTGAATTTCCCCGACAGTTATCTGCAATCTCTCCTGGCAGAGGCCCCTAATCAGGTTTTCAGACAATTCCGAACTCTAGCGTGGCTCCCGATCTTCAATACCATAAAAGACAAGGTTTAACCTTCTATCACGGTCTTCCAGGTCATCTAGTTTCTTAACCACATCATCCGCATTTTCTGACAAGATCTGGGCCTGGTT
The DNA here is from genome assembly GCA_037355805.1 of Ixodes ricinus. NCBI lineage: Eukaryota > Metazoa > Arthropoda > Arachnida > Ixodida > Ixodidae > Ixodes > Ixodes ricinus. The sequence continues at coordinate 40,305 of JAZHYW010063814.1, read as the reverse complement.
ATATACTTGTGCCGTGTCGTGCTCTGCATTTTCAAAAGTCCGCATTGTAGATTCTAGTGATTCAATTCTAGTTCCAAAGTCACTCATCAGGCTGTCCAACCTCGTTTGTCTTTTTTCGATGTCATCTAGCTTACCCAAGATAGCAATTTGACCCTTCTGTAGTTGCTGTAGAATGATAACCATATCAGTGTCGGGGCCAGGGTTTTCCTCGACGTCGCCCGCTAGATTTAACAAGCTTATAAATAACACTTTCATAGACAGAAGAAAGTTGCGTGCTCTTTGTGGGAAAGGCAGCACCAATAAAAATCTACCGTCACTCCGGTAGCAGGGTGTATTGGCCCTCATCGGGCACGGTCCTTTTGTGCCCCCGTACAGGATGTCTGCCGACGCCCCGAACGGGTGTGATGTATATATTGGCGTCCCAGAAATGCTAAGCAGTCCAGATCTTCAGGCAATTAAGCAGCAGCTGTAGAAGACAGAAGTGTTGGCACGGAGAGATTCGTCGACTCCAGGCCAGATTAGCCGGCACGCTTTGCAAAAGCACCTAAACTTACCGTCGATTTTCGGTTGACCCGTCCCGAGGTTCCCTCTCCACGCAGCGACATTAGTGGTACCAACAGAAATGAGGTGGCACCATTATTGCCGGCTTTTTTACCACTTGTAGGAAACAGATCGCTCAGACGGACAGTTTCTCATGCTGCAAAGGTCAAGATGAGATTAGAACACCGCCCAATTCGCACACGTGCGTTTCGGTGCGATGCCAGATAGATGACACCCGACAGATGGTGCGACTTTGCCGGTGCACTCTTTCGTCAAAAGCGGTTACACTCGGTAACCGGCCTTTACAGTCTTCCCAACCAGCCCACACAAAGTTGCTGCACTGTGATTGCCACTCTGTCCACGTCTGCAGGTTGGCTCCTACTACAAGGACCCCAGGTTCCCCATCTGGATTGTGCTGAGCGAGAGCCACTTCTCGGTGCTCTTCTCCAAGTGCCGCCTGGCGCTGGACCCCGGAGAGCGGCAGTTTGAGCTCTACTACTACGACGGCCTCAACAAGCAGGACGATGAAATTAGGCTGACCATCGGTAAAGAAGCAAAGCGCCGTGTCTTGCTGCACGAGACGTCGGTCCTTGTTAAAACACCGCTGCTCAGCCGTGGCGACGGTGTTGTTTTGTTTGAGACAGCTTCTGGTTGTTGCAACTTCACCTATGACTACCAGAGTTTGCTTTTGTTCAACAGTGACTGACCTCGCTAACTCCTGGTTGTTCCAATTAGGCTTGCACTCGCAATAGATATAAGTATCTATCTCTAGTGAGCAGACGACACGGTCAATCAAAAGCAGATATATTCTCACTCACCTTACGGGAGATGGTGCCAGAGCTTAAAAGCTGAACTGCATGCAAGTGATTTAGCGAGAGACAAGACGAGCAACAGCGACGGAGATTTCTCACTCGCTTGGTTTTTGGATTTCTAGAAAGCGTCGCTCATCGCCTTGGTCACTTGCTCCTGTCGCTTTCATGCGGTTTGCCTCGTCGCACGAGCGACGGAGCGACAGCGAAGTGGGTTGCCGGTCGCTTGTCTCGTTGCTCGCCAAATCGCTTGCATGCAGTTTATATTTACTTCTCACTTACTCGGCTGTCTGCATCGAGATCCCCCATTGACCCTGGCAAGTTTATTGGTCTCTCTTCCAGGAAGGAAGCCACACCTCGAAATTGCACGAGGTAAAATGCACCACTAGGATATAGCTTTGGTGAAAATTCGAGACTGTTACGTACAGGTATTAATTTTTTCGGCTGATTTTAGAGCCAGCCTTGGGATTTTTTATGCTGGTACATATTTATTTCGGCAAGAGCAGAATTAGATTACTGTAAAATCCAGTATGAATGCCCTCCCCCAAGAGATCGCCCATTCCGTTTTTCTGGCTAAATATCCATAGGCTAAAAATCAGCAGAACCCATCCTTTGGGAATGATTATCTACGTTAATGCGAATAGCATCAAACGGTGCGGAGTTATGCGCGTTCGTCAGGTGGCCGGCACACTCTAGATACGCCAGCCCACTCTTAAAACGATTCTAAATTTGTTGACACTTTCACAGCCCTGCGCACGATCTCCGCAGCCCAGCACGTGCATTTGTGTCACTTAGGAAGGCGAGCAAAGCACGCGCCATACGCACAAACGCTCAAAATGGTACCGACCAGACTTTCTGGCGTCTCAGCTAGTCTCAACCAACGGTACTCTAAACGGTTATTTATATGTTTACCATAGGACGCGCGCACAGCGCTGTCACAGCTACCGGTGCGCGCGCGTTCCATGCACGAGGGCTCATTCCGCTCTCGTGAGGCTGAGCACGGCCGCTACATCACCCTCTCCCGAGCGCGGGAGAGGGTGAGCTAACGGCCGTGCTCAGCCTCACGAGAGCGGAATGAGCCCTCGTGCATGGAACGCGCGCGCACCGGTAGCTGTGACAGCGCTGTAAAGCGCGTCCTATGGTAAAGATATAAACAACCGTTTAGAGTGCGTTGAATGACTGCCTTCATAGCTCTGTGGTTAGCGCGTCTGCCTGCTGATCAAAGGGTCAACGGTTCGAATCCCAGCCGGCGCCGGTCTTTTTTATTTATTTATCGACCCGCGGCGTAAGAGGTTAGATAGCCAGATAGATAGATACATAGGCGAAAAGTGCGTGAAGTAGCCAAAGAATGCTATTCGCATTAAAATTCCAAAACGTAGCCCACCCTCGATTTCTGTCGGACATTGTGCAATGTCAGACAGGAATCGCATAGACGGCACGATCTGTACGTATGACAAGCGAGTTCGTAACAGATTTCCGCACGTTTATCTCAACGTGAATCTGCTGCGTCCATAATCTGCAATATTAGTTACTGTGTCATAGGGTTTATAGTGGTGTTTATCGGTCATTTTTGATAGGCTTCTGTCAACTCATTCCCAAAAATTGCTAACCCGACATTTTTCACCATTTCTCTTCAAAATGGGTGGGTATTCATATGAGGATTTTACGGTACATGCCCGGCCGTCGGGACGTTTGTTGAGCCGGTACAAAAACCCGTGCTCAGGCTGGTGCGCCCACGTTGATGATAGCATGCCATTTTCTAGAGTAGATGCTACTGTATGCCGCAGTTGTCTGGCTGTCGTGAACGTAAGAAATCAATACTGGTGGGAAGATTTGCCAACGTTCTGTGCACCGTTTCAGATCCAAATGCTGGTGTGACGGATGACGACATCGTGATGACGCCACCCTTGGAGTTGTGCATCAGGACGAGGTAAGACGGCACGCAACTACACCTCCTGCCTCTGGAATTTCCGCTGGCAGTGATGCTTTCTTTGGGAAATGTGCTACTATTGAGGCAATCTTAAAACCTTAACAGTGATGTACACCAAATAATTGTATAGTAGTGAAGTACTCAAAGAAATAAAATTTGTTTTAGTATGTGCCCCAGTGGTCACACATGCAGCGAGACATTAAAAATTGGAGCGGCTCCTTGGAAAAGCGACCGTATGTCTAAGGGCACCATTTTGTTTTTGTTTGCACATGTCGTTCTGTCTTGGTGCTCCGTGGTTTGGACTTTTGAAGTAAAAATAGTACATGTGTTAGTCCTCCGGTATAATATCCATTTATAAAGTCAAACAGAGTTTCAAAGTGTTTAGTTTCTTGGGAATGGATGGGGATTTCAAAGGTCTGTGAGTGGGCGGTTTCACTTCATTTGTGTTCTTGGTGTTGAACTGTTTCTTACCACTTCCGCAATAGTTGGTGCTCAAATGTTTCCAGATATTTTTTTTTACACACAACAAAAGCAATTTTCTTTTGTTTCAGATGGAAGGGTGCTTCTGTCTCCTGGAACAATGTAGAACCCTTGCTGTGATAATGCTTGGTAACTAATCAACCTACCCACCATAGATCTCTAGTCCAAGAAAATTTTTTTTAAAAGAAGCTGCCTAGTGAACTTGCTGTACATATATATTTCAATCTCCAGGTTCCTAGTTGCCACAGACCTTCTAGTGCTTTAATAAATCTGTTAATAATTTGCACTACATAGGAGAGGTTTACAAATCATTTTTATCCTGCATATTCTTATTTACAATATTCTTCACACATTGTTTTGCGCACTATTGATATTTGGCGGTTTGTGTGCCATCAGATAGTCATATCTACTGTGTATGGGGCATCTGGTGCTAACATGTATTGGATCAAAGCACTCCAAGCACTGGTATTCAATTTGAAATTTTTGACCAGGATCTGGGCATTGTTTAGAGTTCTGTGTGCCATTTGAAAGCAATATTTTTGTTTACACAACATTTGTAGGTGACAGCTGTGCTCAGTGTTTATTTAATACCATCATTCTTGTCAATAAAACAAATGAAATCAACAATGGCATCAGTTATTTTTGCATGTTACATGTCTAAAAATTTATTTTGAGTGTCATATAGAAATGAACATATTTACACCAGAAATAATACATATACACTGCTGAGTTGTGCAAGAGCCCTTCGGATGGGGCAAAGGAGATGGTGATTTCTCGCCTGGAACGATACATACTAATGCCACAAAATGTCTCCTGTTCCCAAATTCCAAAGCTACAAACACAAAAGAGGTCCCACGCTTGTATGTAGCTAATACGCGCCATGTAAATACATTTCTATGTTCGGTAAAAGTAGGTAGAATCCTTCCCCATAGCAAGAGCTCAGTAGTAGCCTGTTCTATGATGCATCACAGAACAAGTAAAACTATACTTTGTCCATGTGCTCATAAGCAATGGCAATTCCTTATTATCACAACAGTAGCATACCCAATTTGCAGCTTGAACATTTAATCTAAGCTCCGCAAGCCCTGCCACTACGCTGCTTTTTTATTCTTTTTGTTATTGAAGCCCTATTGACTTAATATGAAAACACTACTATGTAACACATTACCTGAATGACGCCAACAAGTTTGCGCTGCAGGTATCACAACCTCCACGATATTTGGGCTGCCAGCACCACTAGGCAAGTCGGACAAAAAAAGAATTGTGCCGCGTTGTAAGCAGGCATTTAACGGGGTAATCGTCCACATCACAAATCTCCGTCATTTAGAACAGCAGAATTTCTAGGCCTCCAAGAATAGCAAACCCTGGAACTTGCAACCTGCGTTGCACCGCAGGAAATCTAAACTCCCGGAAGCAATCGTTTACAGAAAAAAACAACTCTAACCAAGCTTGTGCTTAACAAGGATTCAGCTAGGACTACCAACGGAGCTCGGAAAGAAATCGCTAGAGGCCTATCTAGAATGGCCAAAGACTGCTCTGACCCAGAGTGGAAATACTATATAGTTTTTTTTTTCTTTTTTAATCCTCTAGTTTACTGAAAGCTTGGGTGGGTGACTGGTAGGTAGATAGCAATGAGTATTGTTGGGTTGTCTGCACTTGTTCACCACAGCCCTTTCCCTTGTGGAACACTGCCCATTTCCCCGCGGAACAAACGAGAATCCAGAAACGACAGCTAACACTGCTTGCACGAACGTCCAGCGAAGAGACAAACGTGACGAGAGGTGAAGGGGCGAGAGACGAAAATTGCGAGGAGTGACAGTGGCACGAGAGCCTGCACAAACAAGCGAGATGCTCGACCAGATGCTTCCAATCGACATGGCTACGGGAACCTTGCAGACGTCGCGGTGCATGGTAGCACTGTTTGTGTAAAAGCCAGAAGGGCGTAGGAGGCAGTGGCACAGAAACGAACCGGGCGCAAAAGCGAGACGACACGTAGAGACACGACATCCAAACTGGAGACTAGCAAAACGAGGGGGAGAGATACATGGATGTCATTAGAAGACCCCGCTTCATTCACAGATTCGCCGAGAAGGTCGCCGCTTTCCGGCGGCGACCCGAGCACAAAACACTCGCCACATGCACACACAAAAACACGGTATACCGACCACAGAAATTTAACAAACCACTGAGCAATACTGGAAGAGAAACTACGTGGGCATGTTTTGTTTTTTCAAACAGCGATTTCGCTTCCCACGTTGCACGGGAGCCGCCAGGCTCACGAAAATATGTCCAAATCTCCATCCTGTTGTCACCGTACTCTACCGTTCAGCACGGTACAAGCATGCCAGCATTGAGCGACAATTTGCGACGTCGGCCATCGTGCATTCTAAAAGACAGACGAAGAATTACATTACTACATAAACGACACGGAGCTTCCGTGTCACCACTTTTGACAAAAGGAAACCATGCAGCGCACCTCGCAGAATGTAAAACGGGGTAGATTTGGAAGCATTAAAATGGTGGTATGCATCAAACATAGCCACTTTTCACAAAGAAAAAAAAAAGAAAAAAAAAGGCTTTTTGACATTGTGTAGACGTATTAAATTAAAGATGCATTACAGAAAAAAAGGTGGGAGTGTTCACAAACAGCTCGTAAATCCACTCAAAACTTTTCGACAATTGATTTCGTTCCTTCGTGCAACCACAAACCGAAGCAGGAAACATCCCTCCCTTGCCTGCAACCTGAAATAGTGGGGGCAGCTTGCCAGGACCGAGACGCAATACTGCATGTTCGACACTCGCAGAGCACGAAAGCTAGCATCACTATACAGACAACATTTGCAGCCTCACCACTTTCCAGTGCCCGGCATTTTTGACAAAGCATGGCCGGCCAAAGGGCGTAAACCATGCGACCTTAAACGCTGCACACTGTAGCGTCGATCTCCAAACCAGTGAGAAGGGCAAAAATCGCAAACACCGTCAACTTTTGTGTCGTACGCCGGCATACGCAGTTACCCGCCGAGCCTGAGCATCCAAACGCCAACTTGGAGCAAAGCTGAAGCGGACCGGAGGTGTTTAGCCACGCCTCGCTGGAGCAGATCTTGCTTCCAAGATCCTCTCAAAAAGCAATGACACAAAGCTTCTACTAAAAAAAAAAAAAAAGAAAGAAGAAAAGGTGCACAACGGCAGGGGCGGAGGAAAGACAAAGTGATAGGAAGGAAATTGTTCCTCAAAATAAGGAACGCGAAAGCAAAAGGGGCCCCCCTCTCCCCCGGCTCACAAGCACTCGCTGACTCTTTCACTCCCCTGCACAGCAGAAGCACACGCTCGTTCAGTCTATGGCTTTGGAGATGAAGTCGAGAAAGCGCTTGGCATACTGCTCCGGGTGCACCGTGGAGATCTCGGCGCCCGCCCCATGCTTCATCGTCTTGGCCGCCTGGGCCGTACGCTTCTTCACGCCGTAGTGCGTCAGCACGTCCACCAGGGCCATGAAGTACACCTCCTTCTTCGGAGCCCCTGCAACAAGAAGACGAAGGTTTTTGGGGCCAACATTCCCCAGATAGCAAGGCCAAAGTGCTGGATTTTCATTGTCACTTCCGGAAGCCAGCGTGGGGCATAGACTGGACACCGGTGCTGCATTGGCCTTCGGCTGGAACTAGCGTTAAATCGGAGAGGACGGGAATTCCTTGCCGACTGAACGGTGTCGCGGCACTCGTGTTCAATCTGCTCCCCACACCAGTCTCCTGTTTGCCGACGTGCAAAAGCCAGCACTATGACCTTGCTGTCTAGGAAGTGTTAATCTAGAGCAGGGGTTCCCAAACTTTTTAGTCTCGAGAAATGCCCATTTGCCTCGGATAGCAGCCGAGGGACCTTTCCCAGTCTCGGCACTGCCCCATTAAAGGAGCTTAAAGGGTAACTGCAAAGAAAAAAAAGTGTATTTTGAAACAGCCTAATTGGGACAAGCATGTCACAAAACAATTTTTCCGCCAAAAAACAATGTTTTACGGCAATATTTATTGCGCGAGATTGATTTTAGTTTGCGGTTATTTCGTCCGTATTGAATCGCGCGCCACGAAGTTGGTATTATACGTCACATAGTGGCTGCTATACGTCAAGGAGTGACGTACAACCGCCACTCCGCGCGCGTCGAAAGAGCGGGAGTTTTAAATGTGGAGAAGTTGTGACTCCGACTAAATTACGTCCTGCGGCGTAAATATTGCTAGAAAAAATTGTTTTCACGGGGAAGATTTGTTTTGTAACATGCTTGTCCCATATAGGCTGTTTAAAAAAGCACTTTTCTTTGCAGTTACCCTTTAAAGGAGCAAGGATTTTAACGTTGAAAGAATTTGCATCTTCTACTTTTGACATTGTTTATCTTGTCAGAAAGGACAGAAAGCACATCTACTTCCTTCAAAATGCTGCGATTCCGTCGCATAATTGCGAGGTAAAAATTAGAATATTTCCCGACCTACAGCCGCGAGCGGCGGCCATGAGAACCAAATGGCACAACGTCAATGGGGGGCATGCCAATGGGACAAAGGAGGTTCTGTACTCCGTGATGCGGAACCACGGGCTCGAAGGGATTAGCGAACACACTTCGCACAGTGCACGTGACCTCGAAACACAACAACATTCAATCCCCTTCACGAAGAAAAAAAAAATTTTTAGAACAAATATTCTATTGGGTGAAGGACTGCTGAATAAATTCGGGAGCTTGGGGAACCCAGGAAGGTACTCTGGGAAACATTCGAAACCATGTAGGGAACTCCCGACCCCTCCATTCACTCACCCTCGAGGCTGCTGATGGCGTAGATGTCCCTGGCCGGGTTGAACATGCCGTTGGAGATCCGGCCCAGCTCATTGCGGCGTCCGCCGGGCGAGTCCGGCGGCGTGGGCACGGCGTCCCCGAGGCCCGAGCCCGCCGAGTCCTCGTCCTCTTCGGACGGGGGCATGGCGTCGCTGCCGCCCGTGCAGTTGTCCGCTTCCTCCATGAGCGCCTCCTGCCGCTCCCGCTCTACGGCCTCCTGCTCCGCCCGCTCCACGTCGTGGATGCCCAGGCACAGCGAGTAGTCCATCACATTCATCTGGGCCAGGAACTGGGCACCCACGGGCACGCTTAATGAGTCTGCCTCAGACTGGGCCGATTTGGTACCGCCCACCGTAATATAGAGAGCAAGCACCCACCCAAAAGTTGGAGATAACACAAAAAATGGAGCAGTTACAGCGAAGTCGCTGGGCACGGGCGAAGTCGATGGGCACGCACCGTGGGATGCGTGAACGAAAGTGTTGGAAACAAAATAGACATCTGACCATTTTGTTCCAAACGCCTTTGTTTTTTTCTTGCTCTGGAAATGTGCGAAAGCCCATCTCCCAGCACGAGCTCTTATCTTTGACAGAGCTAGAACAAGTTCGTTAATGCGATTTGTTTTTTCCAGAGAGCACGTGCAATGGGCATTGCATACTTTAAAAACCCCAAGTATAAAGCAGGTGGCGTAGTTCTGCGGTAACGCCTCCGCTTCGCACCCAGCAGACCCAAAATTGATTCCAAAGGGTGGCGGGCAATTTTTTTAAAATTTTTATTTGGCAGCATTGACGATTGATGCCGTACTACGCCGACTCCAACAACAACGCACGTCATTTCCAGTGGTGGGAAGAACCCATAGCAGCTATCGCCGTAAAAGATGGGGATGGGCACTTATCACATCCAACAGCAGACAAGAAAAAGCGACATATGGTAGAGTAAACCCTTGTTTGATAGAGAAAAAAAAAGAAAAGAATAGAATAAGAGCAGCATAAGGGTCTAACAGAAACCCTCTCTCTAAAGCTGCACCAATCTTGTTTTAAGCCTGCTTTGCACCGGCGCTCTCTCATCGAGCTTCATTGTTTCGCATCAGCGCACGCACATAAAGCTTCACTGTTTCGCACTGGCACACGCATGTAAAGCTTCGCTGTTTCGCACTGGCACATGCATCTAAAGCTTCACTGTTTCGCAACAGCGCACGCGCATGAAGCATCGTTGCCTTGCACCGGCTTCTCGGAGAAGCCGCCGACGCGGAGGAACAGTTCAGTTAGCTCGTAGGGCTCAGAAGTTTGGTGGGGTGGGCGCTTGATATGCTTAAAAATTAAGGGAGTGGATGCTTATTGCGAAACCAAAGCTGTGCTCGGCATCTTGTGGTAGAAGATCAGACCTGCGCCTTTCCTCCTCCACCGCCATAGGATCCACCTAGCATTGCTTGGCTAGTGTCCATGTTGGCACATGCGTGTCTTCCAGCATCTCACGAGCGTAGTCGTAGCGCACTACGCATTCTGCTGTATGTACAGAGCACGACACTGTTAGCGCGAACAAGCGATCGCCGGTTTTTCCAATTTTTCTCTTTGAAACTAATGGATGTCATCCAAGTTATTATTGCTACAGAAAGAGCAAACTGAGTTCTATAATGTAAGCGATAAAATTTCGTGCTTGCTAATACTATTTAGAAGTAAAATACGAAATAGCGCCGATGTCGTGTTCGCGCTAGCAGTGTCGCGATGTGTACTTGCGTCAAGCATGAGCATGCTAGTCACTTGCAGCGAATCGGAATCCACTACGTAATGCGCAGGCCTCGACTTCTAGAGGGTTTCGGCTGAGTCGCATCTTACTGGAGGTTTGCACGAGGGATTTCTAAAATGGTGACGCTGGAGCCAGGTAGCGAGATGACTGCACCTTAAATTTCTCCGCAGAAGCCAGAAAACCGAACGTTCATAAAAGGTTACTGCCAATTTGGGAACTAACCTATACAATGCGTTTTCCAGGAACAGATATTGAATGCTAGCCTTCTGCATGCAGAAGACTTGGCTTGAAGCTTAGCTAGCAGACGGCTGTGTGGCAATTGAAGGAGCCAGCCCAACTAGCCTTTTAAAGAGCTTGCCAGGAATTGGTTGCACCCTTACAGTATAGACCACTTATAATGTAACCGCTTATAGTGCAGGACCAGATATAGTATTGCGGTTTCTTTCAACCACTGGTCCGCCTCCCATACAACTCCATGTAATTACATACTGGTTAAAATGCAGGCGCACGATGGGAAATACTGTTGAGACCGGTTATAACGAAGTCAGTTATGACGAAATAGCGGATATAGCGAAGTGATTTTCGATTCCCGTTGACTTCGTTATAACCGGTCTGAACAGTATCGGTTTTAGTGCGGTTTCTGGAACAGCCCGTTGACCGACCGGCGCAGCAAGCACACTTCCCTGTGCGACACCGGATAACGGCGCAAGTGGCACTAGCGGGGGCAAGGATGGCAAGGAGGTTGCGCAGAAGAAGCGAGGAGGAGCAAAGAGAGAGGCGAGAAACGAATGACGACGCATCGAGTTACAACGCAGCGAGGCAGCAAGGTGCAACACACGCAAGGGCATGCTCAACTCCGAAAGCCCCAACGAGCCACCCGCCCTTTCAATTTCACCCCCTCGCTCAAGTGATGCAAAGCCAACCTCCTTTCTTACACCGCATGCAAAACAAAGGCTGGATAGTTAGATAGTTGCTAATTTCGCTTCTTGCAGCTTGCTAGCTTGCTCCACGTCTGTTTGGACCACGTCAAGCATATCGTGCGGAAATCGACCATCCATCTCGATCTGTCTCTGTCTCCCAAACCCAAGATGGCCAAGAGACAAGCCCTGTCTCTTGAAACTAAACAGAGCATCGTCAAAGATGTCGAAAGTGGTATAAAAAAGTTTCCGTCGCGGCCAAGTACAACGTCGCTGACACAACAGTTTCTGCTGTCTGAAAGAACCGGGAGCAGGTACGGAAGCAGCTACAGCAAGATTCTGCGTTGCTCTCAAGAAGAAGGATTTGTACGTCAAAGTATGAGGACGTCGACGAAGCTTTCTTTAGGCGGTTTTGCGAAGTGCGAGCCAAGAACGGCCCAGTGAGTGGCCCCATGCTACAAGCGAAGGCTAGGTCCTTTGGACATTTGTTCGAACACGAAGGCTTCAACCTCCTCGAAGGATGGATCCAGCGGTTTAAGAAGCGCCACGGGATTAGCTGCAAAATTATCTCGGGCGAAAGTGGGGGAGTCGACGACACCAGTATCCAGGCGTGGTCTTGCATTCATCTAGAGACGATGCTTTCCGTGTACACGGACAAAGACATCTATAATGCCGATGAAGCTGGTCTGTGCTACAACATGCTTCCCGATCGCACCCTCGCGATAAGAGGTGAACCCTGTTCCAGCCGCAAGGTCTCAAAGGAACGTGTCGCGGTTTTGTTTTGTGCAAACATGGACAACTCCAACAAGCGGCGCTTGTTTCTCATCGAGAAATCAAAACGACCCTGTTGCTTCAAGAAGCGAAAATGTCTGCCTGTGGTGTACACAGCAAATGGAAAGGCCTGGATGGCCCAACAGTTCTTTGCTAGTTGGCTGAAAAGTTTCAATGAGGCCATGGTCGCGGAAAAACTGTGTGTCGTTCTTATCCTGGACAACTGCAGCACTCACAATGTGCAGCCTCAATTAAGCGCAGTCAGTCTGAAGTTCCTGCCGGCAAACACCACTGCTAAAAGCCAGCCTCTCGATCAGGGCGTCGTCGCTACAGTCAAGGCGCTCTACAAGAAGTGCATGCGCGAAAGAGTCCTCTCAAAATTGCAACGAGAGGAACCCCTCAAGGTGGACTTAAGGGGCGCCATTGACATGACCACTGCGTCGTGGTGGCAAGTAAAAGCCAAAACTATCAAGAAGTGTTTTCGCAACGCAAGGTTTGTACACAATGCCGGGAATTCGGAGGACGCCGATCGGTGCAGTGATGAGATTGAAAAGGCGATCGGTACGAACGACATGTGGTCTGATCTTGTGGCAAAGCACTTTGTTCTTGCAAATGACACGTTTCAAAACTACTATGTAGAGGAGGATGACGATGACTCTTATCCGTGAGGAGGCAACCACCGATGAAGCTATTGTTGCAGCGGTGCAAGGTTTTGGGGCGAGTCCACTCGAAGATGAGTCGGACAACGACGAAGAGAGCACGCTGGAAGTTTCACTGTGAGCAGAACTCCTTCAGTGATGAGGTGTCCAAATACCATAGCATTATCGAAGACCAGATCGTCCGCAACGCCGTTAAAAAGCAGCACCAGGCAAAAATCTCTCATTTCTTTCAACAATGCGTGACAAGCTTGAGAGAGAAGTGTACTAGTCTAGTGAAATAAGAACTTTCATCAGACTGAGCTTCATTTTTCATCCAACGTAATATAAATTGTTCTACAAAGGTAAGTTGTCTCGTGGCATGTATTTTGACCTGAAAAATTGATGTTTTGGTTATAGCGCACTACTGCTTATAGTGTGGATTTTCGTGACTCCCGTGACATACGTTTTATGCAATCTACACTGCATCAGCATTTTCTTAATCACTATCGGCTCTTACAGAAATAAAGTGATGCATGGTAAAAGTAGCCAAGGCTGCAGCATACGAACTCTGAGCAGCCCTCATGCTAACTGAAAGCAAGGTGTCGCTGATTGTCCTAATCAGCGACACCTCCTCTGTTGGAAACACTGACTCAACATCATCCAACTGAAACGAGGGTGCACTGTTTCCCCATGTTATTTACACCTGTATTAACTTCAAGTTATAAAATCTTGGGCCACGAAAGTCCAGGACAGCAAGATACTTTGCTACTACTCGATAAACTACCCTCCATCACGGACAGTACGAGATCCATGGAACAATGCGTAGTGCTACAAGGTGAGTATGGCACTATATAGTGTTCACTCCCCCTCCCTTTTTTTATGGCAGTCGGTCAGTAAAAAGAAAACCATGCGACTCTGTTGAGTCTCCCCATAAGGTGAATTTGCGCCTGTTATGGATTATCTTGTCCCTTAAATTTTTCTGTAAAAGGTACTTCCTTTTTCAAAGACAAATTCTGCTGAAGAAGATTTGGGATGGCGGCCCTCTGCCCCAGGGTTAACTTACGAGGGAAGCTGAATGCTTTAGCCGTATACAAGTTGAAATGCCAACATTGCTTACATTTACATCGGCAGTGAGCATTTCCAGGAACCGCTCCTTGGCATCGGTCCCAACGTGCACTTTAGTTCCGTCCTTGACGAGGTCATTGTCTTTCAACGTGGGGATGTTCTTTTCCTGTAGGGGCAAAGAGATGAAAAATATAGCCACGTGTCACTACAGGGCGAAAGATCAGCCTCGCTTTCGAGCACGTCGTTTCAGAAGTTGGGGCTGTTCTCACCCGTTCTTTCTCGCTGGCTTCCCTGTCGACCGTAGATCCCTGAAAAGTGATGGTTACGGAAAAGCGGTCAGCAAATGCGTCGATGTGTGCAGGGTTTGTTAAAACTCGGCGGGCTTGCAACATTTGAGTATGCATGAGAGGTATTAGTCAAAATCATTGTGTAGTATATGACTCATCACATCTGCCAGATAAATAGTAAAGAATCACTACATGGTGTCTAACAAATGGATTTCCGACCCCATAAATTTGTAAGCTTCGACCAAAAGGAGGAGAAAATGGTTGATATGTGTAGAGCTTTGCTTGAATTCTTTGCCATGGTAAATACTAAAGCTTTTGTATGAATCAACTTCCGCGGGTTTTCTTCCACATCCCAGCCACTTGAGTGGTTTGGATTTGGCTTTACCTTCCGAGACTGCCAAAGTCAAGACAGCCCCCAGGTAGCCTCCCCTACAGTCCCATAAAGTTAGAATTGTAAAATTTGTGCACACACTTACTAGTCTTCTTAGTGTGTGAGAAACCAAAAACACACAATTAAAACACACACAAACCGTGCAAAAAAAAAAAAAAGACTAAAATTTGTTGATTGCCATATGTTATGCGCTGCCTCACAGTATTTCAACACGAAACTTTGAGAGTCTATTGGCAATGAGATAGAGCTACAGGCAGCGCATTGTCCAGCACGGCCAAAATTTCTGCTCTGGGGCTTCAATGATTGAACATGAGCCCCAGTTGAACGCCGATGCAGCATACGGCTACGTCAGCCAAGGGCTGCATTTTAAATACAAACAAGTAAATACTGTAATTGTTTTCCTTATTGATTTAGTTATCAACTCGGCTGCTAGTGGCAGGACAAGTGAATTTCCTCCCAAATACACCAGGCACCAGCAAAGAGCTCGTAACTATTCAGAAATTGTAAGGTTGTTAAAGCGTTGCCTGTTGCAAACATATCGAGCTATGGGCGCTTTGGCCGAAATGAGAATGTGGCAGCTCAAGATCCGAGTCTGCCACACTGCACAACGTTCCAACATGTCAGCTAAATGTGACGAGTCGCTGACGGGTCACACCAATGTCGAGTTCTTTGTTACTCCAAAAACGTTTAATAAAAGCGCAACATGAGGCGGCATGGTTTGAAACTTTACTAACTCGCTAAAGCATCATCTGAAAGAGTGTAGATCATACCCTCGACTACAACTCCAAACCAGTTGTTTGTCGATAGATTTTTCATTTCATTCATTGTACCTAGCTAAATAAATGAGCTTTCAAGACGCTTGAACAAAATATTTTCTGAAGTTAAGCAGAAAACAAATTTTCATGGCGTACGCCCCCTCGTCCTTGTTCGACATTGCTAGATATGCCCTTTACTCACACGTGCATGTTTAATAGTCAAACGGTACCCATGCAAAATGCGGATGCAATGACTGTTAGAGAAGAAGACCTTGCTTTATTTTAAACACCCTTACCTGGATTAAAAATCCGGAAGAGGATCCCTGCTTTAATACTGAACGAGGCTTAGTGCTCTTGTATCCCTTCACATTGAAAGTGCACATTTGTCAAGACCCTGCCATGGATTACAAACTCCAAACAAGGTAAAGGCAAGTTACGTTAATCAGTAACGAAAGAACTTTAAGTATGTTCTGCATAATGATCATCACAATCTGTATCACATCTACTGTGCAGTGCCAAGAAATTCCAATTTCTTTGCAAGTATTTAACCTATAATGTCAACATGAAAAAAGAAACCTCAGCTATCCTATGCATAGTGCGTTATAGAGTATAACCTCATTACAACAGATCCGGTTACAGTAGACATTCGGTTACAAAATGATCTTTCCTTTATGCCATTGAGCCAACTTCGCTTATAACAGATTCTGTTATACGTTTGGATAAAATAGACCATATTTAGAGAGTTTGTAAGTAGTTCACCATTTCATTAGAAACGACTCTCCGACAGCAGTCATAGTTTTGGACATTATGCAACTTTGGTTCCGTAGTGGTGGCATCCATTTTACGAACTGCTGTCATTGCACTTGTAGCCTTGCAAGCCAATATGGCCCAAAGTGCACAGTGATGACGATTTTCAGTACCGCTCAATAAAAAATCAGTACCTTTGAAAGTTTAGAAATTTCAATAAACCAGTTTTATTTTTTTTTTCTTCTAATATCCATTTAATCTTTGTCAGTGTCACAGGTTAGAACAGACTCCAGTCATAATCCACCTCAGAGTCTCTGCATACTCCTTTTACAAAAGACTAAAATCTTTATCGCTACCAAGGTTTGTCATAACGAGCATATACTGTATTGTGGTAAGAACTTGAGAAAAACTTCCTTGTTCTGATGGCCCGGGAATATGTAACAAGTCTTTGTAAGTCTCGGAAAATAAAAGAGTACAACTCAACATCGGTATACAATTGTGAAAATACAGTAAAACCTCGCTACATTAATCCCCATTAATTCAGAAATTTTAATACCTCAAACTTCCACCACGGTCGCGGCACACATGCCTGTGGTGCCGAACACTCGTTCCTTAGAAAAGAAGTTTAGCGCACCCTGGTTAATTCCATGTATAAGTCCTGAAGGCATCACAGGATTTGGCAGAGCGAAAATTACCTGAAATGTATCTAAGAGCCTTTGCAAAGCGGCGAGCAGACATTGGCTACACTTCGTCCCAACAAACGCTCCAGCAGAAAAATAGAGTTACAAAACCTTACGAAGAGCAGCGAGCAGTGCGATGATGATAGCAATGGTGTATTCGCATGACCGAGTTTCTACCCGAGGAGAGGATTAAACATCATCAAGCTTTGAGGTCACATGCTAGGCGTCACGGATGTTTGCAAATTCTCCAAGCTCGTGGGGTGCCGAGGAGGATATGTCACCGGCCTACAGAATATCCGCCGTTTTGTCCGAGCGCCCGGGCCCTTTCCTTTGTCCCCTTGCTTTTGGGGGAGCATAATGATAACAGCTTTGAAGTGGGGGTGACTTTTCTTTATTATTTTTTCCCTGCCTTTTGTACGATGAGGCCCCGAAAGTCACCAGCAGGTTTACGAAAAGAAAGACTCAGGCGACTCAACTATATGCGATTCCGTCGTGCGAATGCTCGCTTGGATTTTCTGCACTGCCTTCTCTTTCTCTTCTCGTTTCCTTCTCACAGCTCTATGACGGACTCGGTTTCCTCCGGAAATAAAGTTCTCTCGCGCGAATACACCACAAATGACCAAGCTAAAGGCAGCGCTAAAATAATGCCGGAGTGTGCATCGGTACGGTCATCAACTGCCATGTGGTTCTTCCGTTCGTTCCTTTCACCCGCGTTTCGCTCTTTGAGTGGTACACATCTACAACAAGCAATTGATATGGTGCTGCTGTTGCCAATCAGCAGATTAATCATAAGGTCATCAGAAACGTTCTGTGAAGAGCCATTGCCATTATACACTGCAAGAGCAGTCACAAAGGCTCCTGGTGTGTTAGAGTAATTTTGCTACGACAGCTTCGGCAGTGTGCGAGCATCGGAATAGCTTAGAAACCTTGTCCTCGTAGCAGAAATATTATCCAAGAAGCAGGCAACCAGTTCCTCACGAAATAAACACAGATAACGGAAGAAATTCTTTCACATTGTTTTCTTTGTCCATTTGTTATTTTGACTTTCGGGTGTCATTCTTACATTTTTGTCAGACCCGTGAGATTTGAATCAATGAGGTGCAAATTTGTGGTCATCTTATTTCATGGCATATGTGGTCCATCACAGCATTCTTTGTAACACTGTCGTTGTGCCATTGAATATGCTTGTGTTACACTGCATAATTTGTTTCATGTAAACATGCTGCTTTAGTATATACAGGCTTCTTACGTAGAGTCTATAAATAGTGCAATGTAGCTTCAACGAAAACCTGGAGTGAATAAATGCAGACCAATTTCCAAATACTAAATGCTGTAAGATTTAGAAAAAAAGCATATTTTGTTATATTGCTAGAAATTTCTATGATTCCCACATTCTGAGCCACGTTGTTTCCAGAAACTTGAAATCATAATATCACTGAACGGAGCACTTGCACCAATACCATATGTGCCAATAAACTCATAAATGTTCATATAAGAGACACATACCAGTATTATGCAGCTTTACATAGGGTGAATAGTTTCTGTATCAACACGGCGTGCACCAAGTGGAAGAGATTGAACATGCCTAATATTGTCTCTAACTGCCACATTACAAAACACTAGATTAGGCCCAAAATATATTTTAAAAAAACATTGTGAGCAACACACTCACAAGTTTTAATTGCACAACCGACTAATCAACGCTACAAAGGGCACAAAGGAAAACGTTTCACACTTTTCCAGATGGAGAGCCTTACCTTGAGGTCATACTTGACATGGACGTTCAAGTAGCTACTGAAGATGTTTCGAATCACAACGAGGTATGTCTCCGCACCTTCCACGGTGAGCCGGTACATGGCCAGGTATTGGGGCAGCAGCGTCTTGCCGTGACGCTCAACAACATACTAGGGGAAAAAAAGAACTTCATGCTCAGGGTATTTATTATTAAAATACCCTAACGGATAACTTGTCCCCGAAACATAATCCACCCCTAGAAATCATGTGACCTGGGTTCGGACTACTCGAATGATAAGATGGGAAACTTGAGCTTGGAGAACTGTAGTGATTTCTCCTTCAAAACTTTTATAAGATGAGCAAATAAACAAAGTCCTTTCTATGGACTCCGTTGACTCCACTCCATGATGTTGACCACCTCCCCGACCGACTGTGACTGACCTGGTCTACAACAGCTGACACGAACAGCCAATACGGATGAGGGTCTAAGCCAGGCAAACAATTCTTTCAGGTTTCTTGCCTTGGTGGAGGATTGGCTCTTTTTTCCTGAGATTACAACTGTGGGGCTTCTTAACTCCAGAACAATTTATTTCAAGATAAGCCATCCCAGCAAACAGTGAGCAACACAGCAACTGATAGTACTCCCTTGAGCGTATCTGCAGCAGCACCAAAGGATCCAGAGGGGCTGGTGCCAGTCTGGTGCCAGTCGTGGCAGGCTAAACAT
Organism: Ixodes ricinus; assembly: GCA_037355805.1. Lineage (NCBI taxonomy): Eukaryota > Metazoa > Arthropoda > Arachnida > Ixodida > Ixodidae > Ixodes > Ixodes ricinus. Next base: position 21,287 of record JAZHYW010063814.1, on the reverse strand, counting down.
GGACCCCTAAGACGACTAACAGCCTGGGACAGCCCACTCTAGTACCCTTTTGTACTTAACTATAAGGAATTGATAAGTACATACCTACATCAAAAAATTTACAAAGTTGCCAAGCCTTCCCACAGAATGCACACAGTGTGAGCGCTCTGCAGTTTTTACTATTCTTATGCTAAAACTAAAGGGCTGCCATAGAAACTACTTGTGTATGGCAGAGAGTTCTCATGCAGGACAGTAACCTAAGCACTGAACTTGGTGCTTATCAATATGGACAGCAAGTCGTCTGCTTCTTGTGCAGGAGTTGCGAAGACCTTAGAATGACGCCGAGCTCCGATTGGCTTTGATTGAAAGGTTAGTGGGTAGGCCTCAATGCTAGATGCATTGAGGTCCACCCACTATATTTTTTTCAATCAGCCAATAAGAACTTGGCATTCTGACATCATTGCAACCCCTTGCAAGAAGCAGACGAACTTGCACTCCACATACTCTGCCCAAGTAAACTGCAAAGAAGCACTGATGTTGTATTTGTGCTGACAGCGGTGCACAGTGTACAAAAACCAAAAGTATGAGACAAAGGAAAAAAAGAGGCATCATTTCTTTTTGGAGCTTCAGCAATGAAACAGTCTCAGCAGAAAGCCAGCAACCAGACTGAAGCCTGGCTTCCACTCACGGGGTGGTACTCCTTGAGGAGAACGTGCATCTGTTCCACTTCCTCGCTGAGCAGTGTCTTGATAATGAAGAGGCGGTCGTACGACTGGTAGAACTTGGCACCGCTGCGTCCAGGGGAGTCCACCGCAATGGCCTGGGACTTGGTCAGCGAATTCTGCAGAGACAAACGGAGGGGTGGCTGGTTGCGACTAAACTTTTTGTATCGGGCGGTAGATTGTGCCACCCGGCCTAGGTCCATGAAACTTCCAATGTTGCGCGCATGGCAGATGTCTGAACGCAGCCCGAGCAGCCTTGTCTGTGGTCTGTTGCAACCTAAGAACAAAGGGCAAGGGTAAGCCGGGCCGGGGAGGAGGAAGCAGACGGAACGCTGGAGAAGAGAGGGGGAAACCTCCTTCTCTCTTTAGCGTCCCGTCTGCTTCCTCCTCCCCGGCCCGTCTTACCCTCGCCCTTCGTTCTTAGGTTGCAACAGACTATAGTCAATCTTTCAAGTGTCTATGGAGTGCAGCAGCCCGAATTAATGAAAGGTCTTGTTTTCAAGACTGTGCTACATATTTGATCATGGATCCTGCTCAGTGATCAGAAATAAATGTTGGGTGGCAAAAGGAACAGCCACACGGTGGCTCGCAAGTCTCTTTTCATGTCAATGTATGGCTGTCGGGACTTTGGGACTCTGAAAACAAATTAATTAAGGCCAACTGGAAACAATTCCTTGACAGCTTGGCATATGAGCAATGCACTGAAGATGCTGCAGAGAAAATTTCTAGTTCTAAATCTCTAATCTGCATTGTGTCAAGCGGAATTCGAGAGAAGACTTTACACCAGTAAACCTGCTTGGTTGATGAAGTATCAAGAGTATTGAGCCACCACTACACAGAGTGAGAAGAAATGTGAACCAACAGGCCTTGTTTTACATGATGCAGATGTGTCAGTACATGCTACGAAACAACAATGCTATATCATGTCTTCATATACATAACAACCACTACAGGATGACATAAAATCCCTAATCTAAAGCAACTTCCATTGAACACCTCACATTAAAATCAGGCCCACATTAGAGTTTGAAACAAGAACAGGCACTATCAGTTTGAGACCTCCAATCAAGATGTTGGAACTGACATGCGATGAAGCAGTGACATTCTCACACCTTCTAATGTTACTTTGAGAAGTTCCAGGCACCTCATTCTAGCCGTACGCAGCAAACTAGCGGTATATCACAATCAGCCCAGCGAGCAAGTGTGATAAGGAGCCACAAAAACGGTGGATCAGGGCAAACAGACAATGCACCTACCATGTAATCTACATCGTCGATGCCAAATCTTTCCCTGAGGTTCCGAAAAACAAGGGGGCAATACTCTTTCACTTTAAAGTGGCTTGGCATGTTCTCCCTGGATAGACAAGGCACAGGAGCACAGTTAGAAAACACATCTTGAAAGCAAGGTAGCAAAAATAAAACTCGGGCACCCCAAGCGCTGGAAATAGGATCTGTTTAGTTAGTATCTCATTACACGTTGCCGCAAGTTATAAAAAACAAACAAATACCAGTTGCGGTACACTACCTATAGTCTGCATGCTAGTAACAGCGTGCTCGAGTTTGCAAACAGCATACAACGTCAAGATGAAATTTCAGAACGGGTTGGTCTAGGCTCAGTTCAGCTGGCTTAATAATGCAAGCAATAGGCCAGTGGTAGTTGGGAAAAGCAAGGAAAGAAAAATTAATATAAAACACATATGAGCATTTTCAGAGACAATTACAAAAACACTGCCAAAAAAAAGCCTTTTTTTCTTTTTTTTTTCAGAGCTGTTTTAGCAAAGTTTTTAACAATTCAGTATAAAGTGAAAACATATTCTTGAGAGAGCTTCACTAAAGAGCTCAATGCTGGGTCGTGACATTTAGTTTCACTTAATGGCATAGAAATACTTAAAAAGCCCCTGAAAAGAAAATTTTTTTAAAACAACCTAATTGGAACTTGGGACATGCAAATAAAAAAAAATTATTTTAGAGTAATATTAACGGCGAGAGGTTTATCTGAAATTCTGCGTGAAGTCCATGACATCAGGGGTCATTCCGGAATGACCATCTCAGTCGTGAAGGCGAAGCCGATCGATACACCTCTCCTCCACGCGCCCGAAATGCCGAGAGAAAACAAGTGGAAAGGAGGTGACTGGCAACTAAATCGCATCTTGCGCCGTAAATATTGCACTAAAAAAAATCTTTTGTGTGTAAAATTTATTTTTTGACATGCGTATCCCAACTAGACTGTTAGAAAAGAACTTTTTTTTTCTTTTCAGGGGCCCTTTAAGACAACGTTTAAAACCAAAGTATATTTTGGAGCATGCAAAAGCATGAACAGCTTCTATGTAATATCCGTTCAAACAGAATATATTCACTGTCATCAAGTGTCCTAACTTTTTGGGCAAATGCCTCTGACAGGGCTGGGCAAGGCACTTCAGAACTGTATCTTCAATACCGATACCCAATACTGTCAAAAATGTTTTTGGCTACCAGCAGAAGATACAGATGCAAGATTTGTTTCCGATACAAATACTCAATACTGTAATAAGGTACTTCGATACAGCGCTGAAACCACATCTCGATTATTTTGAAAGGCAAGCTATATGATAGCTTTAATAGGTCAGCATATTTATTATCCAGATTCTACTTTTTCTATACTGCATATGTTTAGTTTTCAGAAATGCTGAAGCATATATACCATGAGAATTATTTAAAACTCACTCTCACCACAGCAGTTTTCATTGGAATAATAGTATTGCACACACTTGCGGCCTAGTATGGCGTATAACCACCACTCCCACAAGCAGCCTGGTGAAATAAGGTTTCAGAGAAATTTCTACAAATCTTTCTGCTGCTGCATCGGCTTTCCTCTAATTATTAGTCGGGCTACAGTTATCTACAAAATAGAATAGTCTTCTGCTCACCAGTTTATTTCACTTGCTCTCCTTTTCCAGCAAAAAAGAAAAAGAGACAAAAATATAATGTTTAGAAGTCCACAGTCTTTCAGGCAAGTGATAACTGATACAAGATACTCAACTTTATCAGAAGATAGTATTAAAGATACATGTATCTTCGATGCTGCCCAGCCCTGGCCTGATCTAACCCCAGAATCCCCCATAGGTTCCATGAGAAGCCTGCGCTTTCCACACAATATCCTAATTGTCGTTGCTAGGACAACTAGCAGATATGAATGCAACTGCGATACTTGAACATACACCTAAAGGTAAATGAATTAACACATTTTTATAGTATGTAAACAGGCAGCAAAGAGAAGGTCGTTTTGCTTGCATGTAGCATGTGACGTCCGAAAAGGAGGACAAACTATGGTGGAATGATCTGTCAGTTGTCCTGGACTACTGTGCTCTGAAGGTCAATTATTAGTTATGTAATAAGCACTGATATGGTCCTTCCTGGTGGCCCAACCTCTTTGAATTTACTAAGAAACACCTCACCTGAATTTCGGAATAGCAAAAAAAGTGCCCCCATCAATTTGCTGAACAGTCACACTTTGTATAATCTTTCTAGATTCTGAGTTTTGGAGAAAGGGCCTGAGCCCTGCTTCTATTTCAATAGTTACAATTCACGACAAAGACACAGAAACGTAGCTCTACAAGCGTAACTGAAAGAGGGCTAGCGGATACATTGTGAACGGGATCTTTGTTCTTCCAAAGAAGCATGCTTACTTATTGAAGTGGTGGTTATCCACCTTGATCTTGGTGTAGGATTTAAAGTCATCGGGCATCAGCATCACTGGTATGTTGACGTGCGTGAGGCCATTGATCTGCACAGAGGTAAAAGCAAAGGCACTTGCATGAAATCACCTACCTCAACCATAAACTGCTCATCAGATTCCAGCATACAAAGAGCAATAATTATGCAAGAAACCCCTGGAGGCACTATTACACAACTCAAAGGTGCAGTGAGACAGAAGACAACACCACTAGCCACAACTCAAGCGATCCGAAACAACACAAGGTGAACAGTGTGCTAACCAGTGGCAAATCCAAGGGGGAGCGGCGAGGGCAGCCGCCCCCCCCCCAAACGATGTCGACCCCTTTTTCCCCCTTCTCGGAGGGCAATTTGACATGGGTGGACCCGCCAGTGCAAAAGAAAAACTGGGAGCATAACTCTACAAAAGATGGCGCGCGGCATACCAAAAAAAATGGCGTCGCATTTCGATAACTATTTTTTTTTATATATATTCGCGTTGTTGTATAAGTCGCACCAAAAAATATGTTTGAAAAAACCGCGACTTATACACCGGAAAATACGGTATCCTTGTGCTCACAGACACCAAGGGACGTGACCTATTATACTTTAAGCAACTCCATTTGCATTAATTCCATGAACCATAAAAATTCACAAAACATTAACATTGTGAATTGAAGCCATAATGGTTACGCTGCTTCATTTCATGCAAATTTACTGCCCATAAAATATTTGAAGACTCCTAACCGAGTACTAAGAAGTTTTGAGCTCCAAAAATATTTTGATTAAAATATACTGTAAACGACTTACTTTTTGCGAATTTAGCAAATTGCCTACAATTTGCAAAAAATTGGTCCCACAAACAATTCCGGTAAAATGTAAACAGATTGGAATCTATGTTGAGATCCCACCGCGTCAAGAAAATTAGAACCCGCGAATTAGTCCAAAACTTCAGCTTTGACCTAAATCGCGAAATACTGAGCCCGCGAAAGATAAGTTGCTTACAGTACTCCTTTATGATGAAAAAATAAAATTTAATCCCAGTTAATTTTTTTAATAAACAAAATGAAAAAAAAAAAAAGACCCAAAGCACGCAATTTGGTTGACTAAACGGAAATACATTAATAACCCCAGCATGCAACACACATAAGCCACAACCACACAGCCCCAACTGTAATTACCTCGAATCATTCCCGCCGTCAAAGCAAGAACTCTGCACAAAAAGCGACAAAACGCCACCCAAAAGTCTTTCGGAAGCAGTAATCTCCCAACAAGCTCCCAACAAGTCCCGTCCCAATCGTCTTAAGCCAACTCGCAAAACGAAGACCAGGCAGTTCCTCCCTACGAGCAAGCACGACAGTCTCTTCCCTGCCGGTCTCCATCAAATCAAACAAGGATCTCCGTCGCTCTCGGAACTCGTCCCGGCCGAAACGACGACGCTGGGTCATCAAAACCACGTCTCCCCTCCAATCCCTCTACAACCAGTGCCAACGAGGCGGACTCCTACACTCCGTTCACTCCTAAGCTGACAGTACAGTAAAAGCTAAGTGCTAGTTGAACCAATCATGCGTCTGCCCTTTGCCACGTGACCACGCTCTCACCCATACCCACGCGCAGAGAATGCAGGGTCAGGTGGCGAAAGGGAGGCAGTTGGTTGGTAAGGCGAGCACGTAGCTTTCACCACACTGTTCATTTCGGGGTGAATGGAGTATAGAGAGGCGCTGCAATCTGCGCGGGCCTGAAATGAAACCCTCGTACATTCCTGCGCCCTCCCCTTTCCTCTCCCACTTTCCATCCTTCTGGGCAGGCTGCAGTCGCGCTGTCCACTTCAGCAGACCGTGCTGCTGCACCGGCGATTTTCTTTGTTGCGCGCTCTTCGGCCAGCTCATTCATTCTGGCTGGATGTTCACCGTCCGCGCGTGTCGCGACTCTCCCCCCTTTATCTCTCTTTCCCTCTATTTATTTTTTGTGTTGCACCCGGAACTTCCGTTTTTTTTTATTTGTTGGCAATCGTTTTTGCGGCAGGGCCACCGGCGACGGCGAGTCGGGACCATCCGTTGCACGGGAAAGAAAGGGAGAGAACAAAAATCGATAGAGCCTTTTGAGAGCAGCGCGTACCTCCCTGCTAACTCCGAAAACATGTCAAACAAAAACAAAACAAAAAGGGAAATAAAGAAACTGGTGGCGGCAAGCGTGAAATGGAAAGTTAAGCGGTTTTTGAAAGGCAACTACACGAAAGGGTCGTAACTTCTCTCTGCCAATCTCCCCATACCCTACTCCGAAGAGCGGCAGTCAAAAACGGGGCAAGGGATGGGAGGCTGCACCGCACAACACCGCTGCACGCGGAGAAGCCGACTTTCCGGATTACCGAGCTCGGGAATGCGGGGGTCGGTTCCAACACCCAGATAAGAAACAACGGCTTAGACTTCGCTCGATTTTCACTGAGAGGGTGAGAACGATAAAGAGGTTTTACACTTGCCCCGCCTCCAGCGCGAGCTTCCTACCTTCGACAACGCGTCGACGTGTCGCGAGCCTCGAGCGTGCACGGGCAGCCAAAGCACGGCGGAAGGCAACGAAGCACGTGCTGGAGGCCGGGCACCCGAAAGGAGACGCCCTGCCGTTCTCATACCGTCGGTGAGCTACGACATAGTTAAAACGGACAAGCGATAGCACCGTCTCGGCCTGCCTTCGTTTCGCACGACTTTCGCGGTAGACCACGCAATGGAGCAGCGCACGAGACACACATTCGAGCAGTCGTGCGCGAAGGCACTAATTCATGCATAGATACACGCACCAGCTCCCACAAACTCACCCGTCCAGGCGCGCACAACACGCACGTGCAGGAAGGGAATGCACACGCGTGCGTAAAGTGACATGAGAATGAGTCGGCCCGGTTCAAAACGGGAGGTCAAGTTTTGCCGTGAAAACGGTTATACGACGTGAGACCGGTCGGCCTTGAGATCTGGCGCCTGAAGTCGATCACCAGTACTACTGATGACAATGCTTCCCTCGAGCAAGACCAGTGATGGGCAGAAAGTGCTGGGCTAACGGGGTAAGATTACCAACCAGTACGACCTGCCGGTTTAAATTAAGACCGTCTCGAGATTCGTTCCAAAACCGCTAAACCAAAGCGCGAAAACTTTGGAACGGGTGCTACCAACGTGTACCGCATAGACGAGACAGGTTTTCCATCAAAAGGATCTAGTGCTTAGAATCCCAACTGTTCAACGTTTCGAACAGAATTCGAGCGACCCACCTTACCACGACACGTCATCCCGACGTGCATAAAGACGTCCCGATGAAGCTATTACGGCCCAAAGTCTCCATCGAGTTTCCTTTTCTTGATAGCGCTAACCCTCGGCCCCCAGAGCCATCCGAAACAATCTCACGAGTCGACGCACACGCCATTTCGCCTTCGTGAATATAAATAGAAACCGAAACAAGGCAGCTTGTTTTTTTGAGCGAAAGAAGCGCCCATATCTCGTTCCTTTCCCCATGCCAGGTGGTCCACACGCACGCACGCCGAGAAGAGAGGAAGGACCAGGCCAGACCACGCCACGACCGACGTCATACTTCAAGGTTCGCCGCTCTCCGCGACAAGTCTTCCGTTTTCCTCGACCAGCCTCATTTGCAAACAGACGACGCTTTTTTTCGAGCTCGATGACGTCTTTCGGGTGGACGGTATGGCCTCCTGGTAAAAAGGTCCTGTTGTCGCGGCTGTGCCGACCCGCTTCAGAGCTTTGTTCCCTCCCCATGTGCGTACGACGCTTGCGCCAGTTTTAACGGCCATCCCCCTTTAGTTCAGTTGCCCTTCGACCATGATAACTGACCAATGTAACCGCAAGATTACTCTGACCTGGTTCAACTGCTTTTATTCAACCTACGGACCAAAGGGGTTCGAGATTTAGCACTCGTGCATTGAAAGATACGAGCGGTTGCCCCAAGCAACTTCAAGCGTCACACTGCGCATGCTCTGTGCGACGACCCAAGCTGCTCGGAGGACCGAAAGCGTTGGGAACCCCTTTCCTGATACCCTAGGTGCACGGGCCAGTTCATGGTATATTCCCATCGTGCATCTTGTTGGCGAATTTAGTGTCGTGAAACTAGGTTTCGGAAAAGATGCCCCGCCCCGTGTGAACGCGACCGAACGGCTCCGAAAAAGGTTGCGCGCGTTTCTCGCTTCTCTCGGGGCGAGGTTTTCCTGACACCTCATCGAGGCCTGTCAATCACCCGAAGGAGAGACGCGGACGCCACCAATGGCCGCTCGACATCGCTATGACGTTTGGCCTTCGAGGCGGAGCGAGCTTTTAGAGGAGCCCGATTTCTGGCCGATCCCGTATCCGAGCCGAAGGCCGAAGTGGCCAAAGCCGAAAAGAGAAGAACAAACATGGCGGCGAGCGACAGCCGGAGAAGCGGCGCATGCGGTGTGATGCGGGTTGGTGCAGTTCGTAACGCGGTAAAGATTCATCAACAGTCGCGACGAGTGCAAGCACCGCATATAAACATGATGACCGGGTATAACTGATCTTTTAGCGGTACAAAAATGTCCGAAATACTTTGACATCATCTGCCTGCTCTTTGTCGGTCGCGGTCTTCCACCGGTTTGGCAGGCCTAATAAATCTAGTGAACGGAATCGGACCAAGTTTATCGAGTGGTGTTAATAGAGCAGACTGTCCCTTCACGCTGCGCGTACTCCATATTTTGATGCGAGGCGCTCGATGTTCCCGTTGCAGATGACAAGGTTTGGCGAAATTCTCCTGAGTACGTCCTAGGTTTCGCTCGTCGAACTCTAATGTGAACAGGGCAGAACATGCCCGACGAGCATCCTAAACTTACGCTTAAGTATAGTTAGCAGTTACTGCCAACTATACACTTTACACGCGCATTTAAGTCTGACATCGTCACACTTAACTGCAAGTAAGGGTGCCCGGGGTATTAAAGTCCAGAAATCCGTTTCGTTACAAATGAGAGCATAGCAGAAGGTATATACAAACGCGTGCCCGTCGCCTCGAAGGACGTTTCTGACTGCACGACTGTGAGTGCAAGACGCCAACACTGAAAGTAATGGTCCCTTGAAAGACTGACTAGTCTCCCGTCCACTGCCCCGGTCGGCGACTGCTGCGGACTGAAAGCGCGTGGCGGCGCGGCGAGCAATCGGCGTGCTAGAAATTGGCAGTTGCCAAGCCACGAAAGAAATCTGTAGAAAAATACGACCGACACAAGCACATGAGTACTTCAAGGGGGAACTATTAACACCTCCTGGCCTTCAGAAGCCTTAGCCGTTCTCGCCTTGCTGCTCTTTCGTTGTTCATTGCTTTGGTGTAAATACGGAGAATGAGGAGGATGAAGAACTTGAGTATGCTTGCTGCTATCGTCACACCCTACTAAAAAAACGAAAAAATTCTTTTTTTTTTATATGTTATTTTGGAACATTTTCATATCAGTCAAGTCAAGAAGGTAGGAGAAGCTCCTCCCACAAGCGTGGTGCGCCGGTTTCAAATCCCTCCGCAATCGAAAGAAGAGTTCACTGGAAACGCTCCTTGTTCCGCTTCAATGGATAGAAAATGGCCACAGAGTGGTGCCAACTTGTCTCCGACCCCCACTTTTTAAGAAAGCGACCTTTGTATTCATCGGGGAGGGGACCGAGCCCCTGAAAGCAGCCTTTGTATCCATCGAGGGGGAAGCTAATCCCCGAAAGTCGTCTTTGTTTCGATCGGAGGGGGAAGACGCTTATCTCCCTCTCGTGGCTTCCACAATGCTAAGTCAAAGTCGAAAGATAAAGCAAATATGTACAGAAACAACGCATGAAGTTGGGCGAGTTGGTTATACATCATGAAAAGGAAACAGCGCAAAAATAGACGAGGGACAGAGAAGAGGTAACGACAGACACGGCGCTGACTAGCAACTGAAAGTTTATTAGTGCACAGGACACGAAATAAACAGGAAGAAAACACATAAACGGCCCGTCACAATCGATCCACTCACACGCTTATCTGCTATCAAACGAACTTGCCACAGTTCAAGATGAATTTAACTTCGTCACCCCTCAGTGCTAAGGACGGGGCACTGACACACTCTTCCTCTCCTTTCACTGATATAAAAAATGCCTCATCAATTTCCCTCACGGTTTTGTTTCTATGGCGGGCTAGAATTGTGATGTCATGGAAGCGTGGCTCACAGCCGCAACGTCACGCAGACGATGGGACGCTATTGGATGCGGAGGTGGGGGAGGGATATATGATTCCCTTGAGGGGCATTTGCCGCTACCTTCTTGACTTGTAACCGACTGTAGGTATTTCATATCAGTTTCATACGTCGCATATAACTTTCAGCTTGGCTAGGTGGCGCTATCTACCACCCAATTCATGTGCTACAATACTATTTTTATTTGCTCACGTCACCATTACACTCCGGGCACCTTTATTATGCACACATGTTGATACGCATACCACTAGCATCGGTTCACAACAAACATGAATACCACAGCACACCCGATAACTACTTCTGAGCTCTGCGTTCCTGCCTCACCAACTCATGTTTACAAACAAACCGGAGCGCCCCTAGCGGACGCCTTCAGCGCCGCGCATGCGCGATGGGGGTGTGGGCAAGAAGATCGCCGTCGCCCATAAACACACCATTGAAAGCGATGTTGTCGGCGTCAGTGTGAGTCCCCCTGTTCTTTTTCACGTTCGAATTGTTGGCTCTACGTCTTCCTGGCGATGTCTGACTATCTCGAGCGGCGTCAGAGAAATCACCGAGGCTCGTTACACCGCAAAACTTCGCGTGAATAATGTGACATGTGGCGATTCATTTCGCGTGGACGCCGCAGAATGTACACTAAAGCGCGAGACACATGCGCGAAAAATCCATCCGATCCGACGTCCGATCCGACAGTACGACTGCCTGATCCGAAAAATTTGGTCGCTTCAGGCGTCGGATCGGCGATCCGACGTGCGTCCAACGCGCCAGATAGTTTCGCACGGCGGACGGATTGTCGGATGCGTCCAGCCAATGACAGCACAGCTAGCGCGAACGTCATGATGACGTACCGTGTCTGGCGGGACGGGCGACAGGAAGCCGGACGCGTGGATCCCGTTGACTCATTCGAAAAAGATGGCCCCGGCAAAGAATGCACGCGCTAGCGAGAACGAGCTCCTAACTTCGCTCGTGCGAGCTAGACCGTCAATCTGGGACCAGAGATCTATGAACGCGGACCTCCGCTGGAGTGCTTGGATCTCCTGGGCGGAGCCGAACGGATCGTCGTGTCGCATGCAAGGTCGGAAGCGTGTGTCTCAAACTGTCGCGTGCGGCAATTCGGAGCGGCGTTCGGACTGTCGGATCGGACGTCGGATCGGACGATTCTGCCGTCCATGTGTCTCGCGCTTAAAGCCTGATTCGCATGATGAGATTTCGCTCGGAATTTTCAGTCGCGACGCCGCTCGGGCTGCAAGAGCGTGAACCGTAGCTGAGATGGTCGACGTCGATACTGAAAATCGCAAGCAGAATCGGACCAAGTGAATTAGGCATAACAAGTCGGTGATGGTCACTGGTAACAATGATCAACATCTCCTTGTATCTACTGTTTACATCGAGCCTGCGTACCAACCTTCAAATTTAAGTCTTTTGAGGCCTGCACTTACTTCTTATCGCAAATACCGGGCCAACATTTGGTCTACGGACCGGCGTCGTCTAAGAGAGCAGACGACAAGCAGAAACGTTTGAAAGAGCAGACGACAGTTCGAACAATCAGGCGGCCGTTTGAACTTGAAGACGCACTGAACGTAGTCCGCTGGTGGTCCGCACAACTTGACGGTTTTCTGGCGTTCGTGTTGGAACAAAACAAATAAATCTGAAGACCACAGTATCCGTGAATTCAACCCAAAGTGCTTCCAGCCCAAGCAATCGTTGTCCGACGGCGTCTGCTTTTCCCTTTTCACGGCACATATCCAGATTCTCGGACGAACCGAGCACGTGAAAACTGACCTTCAAACCTTTCTCAACACTTTTGGTACGGCCCCAGTCGCGGCGTTTTGACGAGAAGGCAGGTTTTTGTCTGGTTCCTTTCAAAACAACGCAGGAATGCACGTCTGGCATGGGGACTTCTGCCCACAGCCCCAGACCGGAAGTACGACCGACGCGCCACCACCGCGCCGTGACGTCACAGAGATGAGTTCGTGTAGGTCGTTTTGAAGATACGGATTTTCTCGGTGACCACCTAAGCAATAAATAATATTTCCAGCATGTTGATTTTTTTTTTTCAGTAATGTTATATTTCTGAGAGTACTTTGAACGGCCGAGGGGATGAATCTCTTTAAAAAAGTAAACGCTCATGCCGTAATTATTTGAAAGCCAATAAATCAAGCTGCTTTACCCGGGTCAAAGCCGCGTGTTTGCTTCTGCCCGCGCAGCACGTCGTATCTGGAAAAAAAGTTATATAAACTCATTTTTTGGTATGTTTATTGGACGCATTTTCCACATTAGTTGGCATATGTTGCATATCAGTTCTCATAGGTCGCCTATCAGTTTTTGGATATTTCATACGAGTTTAATATGTCGCATATACGTTTTTGGATATTTAATATCGGTTCTTATATAGATTCATATAATTTTTTTTTAAGTGGGGCTGCATGCATCTCACAGCCTAACAAAGGTGAATACGTCCTTGCTAAGAAGAAAGAGAAGTCAATGATGCTTTTTTCATTAAGCCTGTTGAGGAGACTGAAGAAGGTAGTGAGTGAGGAAGGTAGCTAGCTACAGCAGCAGGCCGATTGCGCGTAGCACTCTTTGCAATTTCATCCACGGCGTTACCATCTCGCTGGATGGAGAGAGGCGTTCGAACAGGAGACTGGCCAGCCTTGCTAGGAGTCGGGACCATACTGAAAGCATATAAATCCCTTCGGAGGGTCACGGGTCGAATGCTAAAAGATACGATCCACAGCACAATGGTGGAGCAACCGACGCCGCAAAACGTAAAAATAGCGGGTAGCCTCGACTTGTGCTCCCGCCGCACGGGAGCTCGTGCAGCCTAGGTGATATCGAACGCAAAGAGCTCACACTAGCGAGCTCTTTGCGTTCCTGAATCTCTGCACTATTGTGCAGAGATTCCAGAAGCCTCAAGAAGGTGCACTTTAAAAAAAAACCTATTCCTTTCCGATTTTTTTTTTATGGTGCGTATTTTAGGACGTTATAAACCCATAACAAGCGCAAAAGCGTCACTAAGAGGAATTAAAGGACAAAGTGTCTCCCTCCCGCGAGGTCCAGTCGGACCGGCCAAGAACTGTTGAGAAACCGGTTGGCCCGCCCGGAGACAGCGGCGCTATGTCAACAAGCGCCTTCGAAGACGCTTCGCGCTTGTAGACTATTTGCCCCCACGTCCACGCGCGACTATTTACAGAACCTAGCGCGCGCGCACACACACACACAAGAAAAGGGGGAGGGAAGGAAGAGAGAGAGAGTCAGTCCGAAAATCGGCAGTCGCCATTATGCTAACGACCCGGGCCCGTGTAAACGAAACGTCGAGGGAGCACGGGCAGTAACGTCGCACTCTGGGCGAATAAAAGTGCACGCCACCGGAGCTCGCTGTGCAAATTTGCCCCTTCAATGCGCGTGCGTGACGTCACACTGTGTCACAACAGCGCCTGATCGTCACCGTCCACTTGCCGAATAACTCTGCTCCTCGGGAGCTTGTCTTCGGGGCTGTGTTTGCGCTGCCAATACCCGTGAATTTCGGTCAGGATCGCTATGGCGGATAGTAGGGATGGAGGGGAGAGGAGGGGAGAGAGCGCGCGGGCATCGTCAGAGCGTCGAACTCTGATTGGCTGGATTAGTGAGTAGACGAATTGGTAGCTGCCTTTGTGTCTACTCGCTGTACGAACGCCGAATGCCCGTGTCCGGCGTTCGCGTTCGAAGAGCGAGTCTATGCGGCTATAGCTCTGCGTCTACCAATCTAATGATTCCAGCAAGAGCTTGGCCCCCTGACATTCCTGCGGCCTCCCATCTCCTCCTCTCCCAAGTTACTATCCGTATAATAATTGTAATTATTATTATAATAAAATATTATTATAATAATAATTACAAGCCCAGAGTCACCAGACAAAGACCCTAAGACATTCGGAAACCTTTTCTATCCCTATGGTATACACAAATTACGTACGACGTCTAAGAAAATACTATATTCCTCCTACTTTAATAAACTTCCTCAAGATTTACGCGACTTGCAATCTTTAAAAGAAGCAAAACAGAAACTCAAGGAATGGTGTTGTCGGTTTGAATTATAAACGTTATTAATTCTCTTGTATTATCTATTTTTCCCTAGCGGACTCGTCACCACGATTTTAACATTGTGTAAACTTGTTTTAGGCAAGAGGTGACTGCCATCATTTACTTTTGTTGTGAGCGTGATGTATGCACTGTTTGAGTGCGTTGCTGGGTTGCGCAAGGACCCGCACAGAAGCGCTTGTACGATTATGCGGGCCATCGATATCAGTGTACAAAAGACTGTGCAATAAAGGATTTATTATTATTATTAACCCAGGCGAGTCGTCTGCTATTATGTTCTTTGATTTCTACGAGGGCGATTAAAACATTATCCGCCCTCCAGGGGCCTTAGTTCACACGGCAGGACACCGGGCATCGCCGCCTGCATTATAAACATTGAGGTTCACGTGAACTAGCTCATTCTGTCAGATAGACGAGGGACAGTTTATGATATGACAAATCATTCTGCAAATCAGTCAAGGGTCCACTTGCGTAGGTGACAAGGGCTTATCACGATAAGCCCTACGAGGATTCAAGTTCACGTCCGACGAAGAGGTAGAGCGAGCGGTGTATATTCCTGGCGCGTACGAAAGCTCGTTAACAGACGGACAAAGTGTTCCGAAAAGCTGGGCGCTTATGTCGAAAAATTATCCATTTGTCTTTTCTGGAAGTTCATTCAAATAAAATCTACAGCCAGGGTGCGGATAAAATTTGTAACCACCCTCGTATCTTCGTACGCGCTTATGTGACCCATCATTAGACAAGCTGAGTGCCGTCAGTCCTCGTTCAAACGGTATGAACAAGCTGCCGTGCCCAAATCGGCTCCAAGGACATCGCGGACCATCGAAGCTTCCTCACACCAGCTACGCAACTTAACCGCACCCATCTAAGCAACAACAACAAAAAGCGGAGTACGCATGCGCATTGTTGACGCATCGCCGTGGTACGAAAAAAAATAAAGAAACGACGTCACTTCTCGTACTTCTTATCGCGCTATTATTAATATAATTCTGTTTATACGGTGTCGACCTTGGGGAGTTCCGTCACGATCCGGACTTGGCCTGGGTCCCAGTCGCCCCCGCAACAAACACACAAAAAAGTAACACTAAGAGTGAACTAGTTCCCGGACCATCGCGCACATGCTGAAGGGTACAAACACGTACAATGTGTACGCAATGATGTGCCAAGTAAACTCGAATCACCTTACGATGGACCGCATTGGACGCTACAAGCCACATCGACGGGCTTTAGTCCCAGCCAATCCAGCGTGGTGAACTTTTGTCACGTGACCGGTGCTGTCAGCTCAAAAATAAAAAAATAATAAAAAATAAAATCTGCAATATGAATGCTGAAAGAAAAAAACCCACTAAATCTCAAGACCAGGACAATAATTTTTGAACGCAATTCACCGCTGTGAATAGTCTAGAAACAGTACGATACATAAAATTACCCGTAGAAGGGAGCTATGTTGTTCGACGCAGATCGCTTCCATGCACAGAACGATGTAAGTACACCGCATGACCTTACTGTTACCAGGCGTTACGAGAGGCGCGTCATCTTGCCATACTTGCTATCTTCAGCTTAATAGATGGTGGCAGCTACGTTTTCCAGGGCATCTGGCTCCTCTAACGTACCGCTTGCAACTTCCACTAACCAGACCCGAAGCTTACAATCCTATAGCACCCCCCCCCCCCCCCCCCCTCCCCTCTATGTCTTCTCATTTGTTGTTCGGAGTTGCCCGAGCCCATTTCATCTGGCAGACTTGGAAAACGAATTCATATGGACGCGCAAATCAGTTGAAAGCACGTTTCGAGGTTCGCCACTGAAATATCTCAATGGCATCGTTACTCTGATTGACGACACTTTTGCCGACAAAAAGCAAAGATGACGACCCTATGACTCAACTTGCCATCATAACTTAGGTTAATTATTATTCGTAAATGTAAACCCCCAAAAATTCTAGACCGTCGGTAAAAACGCTAACATGACTCGAGAACCGCTAACCAAACGGCCGCCATTTCTCCCAATAGGCAACCGCAGAAAACCGCCAAATTTAGCGGGAAAACGCTACATGGGCAACATTGCACGTGACGCTGCGCCTCTCCCGAAGGTCACGGGACACTTGCGCGGTATTGGATTGGCTCCGATGACTGCTAACCTCCTCTCCGGTCCACCATGAGCTGAAGCTGAGTCGACTGGGGCGTTGCATCATAAAAGGGGTCTGTCATACACGAAGCGGCGGGCGCATCGCGGGCTCCGATGACAGCGCCAGATAGCGCCGAGAAATGAACGGGTGCAATTCGTTGGCTGACAAGACCATGGCGGCGGTTTCGTGTCGCCCATTCTTCCCCGTGATGCCTTTGAAAAAAAGGAAAAGAATAAAAAAAATAAAAACATGTTTCTTTTTTTACGGTTTTTATTAAGGAGAGTTTTAGTAGATCGTTCCGATGACTCCGATAACGATACCCGATACTCTGCCTCCGCCTTTGCGCTTGCATATAAAGTATCGTTATCAGGGGGTATCAGGGGTACTCGGAACGATCTACTAAAACTCTCTATGCCGGTTTTTCACCTCAAGAACCATAGGGAAAAAGTCCGGCTTCTCAGCGGATGATTACTAGGTTTCACCTCTGGGTGGAGATTTAAGATATATGTTAGAAGCACTTTCGAGTGGATATACGTTATCTTATCAGGGAGTACACGTTTCAAACGCCAAAAGCATCGCCTGTGCCTCCGACAACCAAATCTGGCGAGAACTGTTTCATGCGGCGTATGAACAACGCGCAAAACTTACTGTTTTCTTAAGGTGAGGAGAAACGGGTATAGCGGCGCTGCTCATAGTTGTGGTGCGCAGAACGCTGAGCGCGTGCTGATGGCGAGCCTCCGCAGCTCCTTTTGCAACGTGCATTCTGCACCCATCATGATTGTCGGTCTTAGCAGTCTATTAATCTGAGCTCGTTTTGAGCATGCGCTCCTAAACAGCTCTCTCATCATATGAGCGTCCAGTGAATAGAATACCCCTTATATACTCCGTTTCACCTTAAGCTGAGATTGCCGCAGCTGGCTTCCCGCAAACGCGAGCTAGCCCCGCGCCCCGGACTTTAGAGACATGCATCTCTGGCCGCCCAGATGCTCGTTCTGCTAAAGAACGCTTCGGAAGCAATTCGCAGCTTTCAGCGATGGTGGTACCTCGCGGGTGTGAGAGTCGCGCTCCCTAGCTCCTGGATGATGGGCTTCCAGAATAAAGGTGCTTGTCATCCCCTTTCTGGTATGAAAAAATGAAGTAAAAGCTCTAATAGAGCTCGTATATAGCAAAACTAGAATTACTTAGGCGTCGGCAGGACCCAGCCTCGTACCGCTGTTCTACGACTGATCATCCAGATGACAGCCATTTTGATGGGCACCAGTGCGCCCCCTATAGGTCGTGAAAGTTGCGATATTGGCTCCAGTCTCAGCTTAAGGGGGCCCTGCAATGGCTTTTTTTACTAATTTTTAGTTTGCACCAAACCTGGGCGCACTGAACGTAGTAACTTAATGACACTTTTTCTCGAATTTCGATTTATTTTAGAAGTTATAGGCGGGGGGAGGTGAGAGGGTTGAGAGCGCGCGAACGCGGGCTGTTGAGTGGAGCGGGCAGCTCCCACAAAAAAAGATGGGGGAGACTAGCGGGAATGTGGCAGTGGGTACACTGAGGGTTGATGTGGACCTGGGGATACATCTTTGCAAGCAGGGGAGGGAGCGAGGGGCGCTCCCTGGACCTGGCTTGCTGTAGAAGGGAGGTCTCGTGGGCAGAGTGAGAGGAAGGTGGGAAAGAGAGCTGGGAAGTCCAAGGGGGTTAGCCTGAGTAGTCAGATAATGACGCCGTTGGCTTGGCGTGCTCCTGCCGGGCTTTCCGGGTTGAGCCACTCTTGCTGAGCGGCCCAATCCCCCATCCGCTCCTGACCCTGGTCGTGTCCTGGCGTGCATTCCAGGCGATCCTCCGATATTTAGAGGGACCCTGCAGGCGCCCCCACTCCGGCTCAGGCTGCTCAAGCACTACGAGCCAATCATCGCCGCCGCCCGACATCTCTCTGCCCCTGGTAACACCAGGGACACATAAGACGACGAGATAAAAAAGACCATACAGCAGAGCGCATAGGGCGCTCATTCATTTGGTCTGTAACATAAAGACGTTTGAAAGAAAGAAGTTTATGGGCAAATTAAAATTACAAAAACAAGCAAAAAATAACCTCCTTCACTGACGTCCTTGGTTGCTCGGGTGGCCGTGAACTAGACGAGGGGTGGTGAGCTGAGCGAGCGCTCACGGCTGCCGTACTCCGTGTCGACGGCGCGAGAGGGCGCCACTAAAGCGTGTTCTGGATAGGCCGTACGTAGCGGGGAGCTAGAGCGGCTCTCATTGCACTTTGCTGCGCGATTAAACACAAATTCGGCATGACACTTCATTGGCCACAAACTACAGCAAACACGGGGTAAAGATCAGTTCAGAATGGGAGCCACTTCGCGCTGCCATACCGCGAAACGGCCAAACCGCAAGACAAAGCTGCTCACCGAAGGCCTTGGGAACGCTCCAGAGCCGGCCTGGTCCTTCGGTCCCTACGGCCGCAGCGCCGCCGCGTACATCCGGGACCTTTCCGTGTCGGCGCCTGATCCCACTACTCTTTTCTAGTAGGCGCCGCCTTTTCCACCGATTGGTGGCGGGTATGTCGACGGATCATTTGTTGCTTTCCGTACTTTATAAACTGCATTTGTTTCTTTTCTGATCTCAAATACTGAACAAAACTACTTTTACAAATAATTGAAACGGTTCGCGCCACTTATATTTTGTATTTCGACTAAAAAGAAGCTTTCAGCGGCTCTGACCAGTAGTAAGCCCAGGACCTAAGACGTCACATTACGCGCGCTTTCGGTACCGCGGGTCGCCCCCGTCGGTGGAGGAGGTTGCCGCGTCGTCCGGTTAAAATATGACGCACTGATATTTAGTTACTCTCTCCGTGCCCGCTGGCTTGCCCGAACCCCAAGAGACGTGGAAACCGCAAAAAAGGTAGACGCTTAATTATGATTGCGGGGCCCCTTTAAGGATGGATGGAAGCCGAAGACGCCTTCAGGCAGCGCCGTGCATGGGCGCCGCCATAACCGACAGCCTAGCGTTTGTTTCCACTTGTTCCGTTCGCTTCGCTTCATGCACTGCCGCAGCAGAGACAGGTCATTGCCACTTTCGGTGTTGTTGCTGTGTCCTCCTCCCCAGCACAGGCCTTTGTGGAGGCTCGTCGAAGCCCGCTTCGGCGGCTCGGCATCTCGGTAAGACAAGAGAAGGTCGGCGCAGTGGCGGCTCAATCTGGGGCGTGCTTAAAGCGCCTGGGTCATAATTGAGCCCTGGAGCGCGAGCTGGCGATGAGCTTCAACGCTTCACCCCGGCAGCGCAGATTGCGCAGCATCAAGAGTGTATAGTTCTTTCGAGAAAATTGGAGGGCTTATTTTGAGCACGCGCTGTGAACACCGCTCTTAAATATGGCGCCCAGTGACGAGGACTACCTGAGGTATTTTCATGGTTGCGGGTGTGGGGGCAATTTGTACGGTTTCCCTTTTTATCTTGTTCCAGAAGGAAAATCCGCATTGAAGTCGCACTCGCGTTTATGGTCACTGACGCCCGCCAGGCCTCGGCGCACTAGCCTTCGCTGCCTTCCGCCGTGCTTTGTGCTGCCCGTGCACGCTTTGAGGCTGACGAGGAGACGCCCACGCGTTATCGAAGGTATAGGAAGCACGTGCTGGAGGCGGAACAACCGAGAAGCTCCTCCTGCCGCTCTCACTAACTGTACGGTAACTATAGTGATCTTCAATTCGACGTAACGGTTTCGTAAGAAGAGTCTCGCCCGGGATGCCTATAAGCCCACGTTCGCACAAAAAAACCATTCGGGCTTACGCGCTGCGTCAGGGTTCGGGAACTTACGTCTGCCCGCGACCGCGAGTCACCGAAGGGCATCCATGCTTGGCGCGAAACGCGGCAACTCAGTTCAGGGAGCTTTGCACGCGACATACAAAGCACGGATGTGCCGGCGACTCGGGGCATAGCCTCTACGCTTAGGGTCACATCAAAACGTTGAAGAAAAAAAACACGCAAGCGGACGTTCTTGTGTGAATGGGTCTTTATTATATCCAGACTATGCTGGCAAGTGGCAACAAGAAAAAAACAGGAATGTAACGTCAAAGTAACAATCCCGATTCACCACCGGAACTGTAACGGTATCATGTTTTCCTCCGAGCTAATGAATAACGGCAGAAACCCAGTTCCACGAAGAGGCAAGCTTCCTGGTTTTGAAAGAAGACCGCGTGTACGGTATATAACTGATCTTTTGCGCCAGAAGGGAAAATATGCGGGGCGAGCTGGCTGCGAGACAGCATAGATGAAACACCGCGACAGTTTCCGGCGGCTTTACTTGGTGCACCTGCACCAAGGTCACTTCGACCGCCGCGTAATGTCTCCGTCGTACCCGCATACGGATTAACCACGCCTCAAGTGCGAAACAACCGCTCAGAAATAGAAGCCAAAACAAAAAATAAACGAACAGAAGGGAAGCGAAAGTCAACGCGAGATATAGCGCAGTTGCAGCGCGTCAACCCTGCGCGTTGTCGGTGCGCGAG
>JAZHYW010063809.1:0-85088 GCA_037355805.1 Ixodes ricinus | reverse complement strand
CTTTCGCCTATGGGAATGCGCTAGAATTCAAGAATTTCGTGTCAATATATATATATATATATATATATACTACTTTATTATAATTATACTTAAACAATTTATTTTAGTTTTTATCAACGAACTCAACTACACGTGATATTTCATTTCCGCCATGACAACCGTCACCGCGAAAACTGTCTATATATACAAGAAGAGTGACGGAGCCACTTCTCCTTACAGAGCGTGACATTCTACTAGGGATATATTAGCATTGACAAATAGCAAGACCAGCACCCCACCGCCATTCGGTTGTATATTCACTACTGCGTGATCCTAAAGGTTCATGGTTAGCGTTTGTGGAGAACTCACTATCGACCCTAATTCTCACAAACAAATAAAATACTTTGCTTATAATCTTTCAAAACAATTAATTGTGCTTCTTGCTTTGCTAAGTAGTAAATGTACCAGCGAAAACTGAACCCGGAAAACAAGTCCATGCTCACACCAGTTGAGATTAACCTTGGGGCTTCAACTCAATTTCAGTCGAAAAGAGGCTGAACACAGGCATGGTCGACATTGACGCCCGTTCTCACCATATGAAGTGTAACAAAGTGGACGGAAAAGGCGTATAATTATTTAAAAAACGAGGTAGCGCATCTATACACATCTCGGCGGTAACCAGTGGCTAAACACAGAAATAAACTATGAAACTTACGGTGTCCCTGAAGTAAGTGTAGAAATATGGAGCCAGTTTCTATAAAAATGTTACCCGTATCGCCACATAATTTCCAATACAGCGGCAGCATTGAAAGCTTACCCCTTCCGCCGAGACTCCATAGGCGCTGGACGGGATTCTTAGGGTTTCGACGGCCTCTGAATAAACAGGAGAATGCTGGAATCCCTCGGCACTCTAAAGGCCATCATTGGTACACACACTATATTCGCGCTGCTTGCCTCGAGTGACCGCTTCATTTGCCCAAATGCATTCTAATTTCGCTCGGCCAGGTCTACACGGACACGCCTCATATATATACGCAGCGGCTGCACCGCTCTTCACAACATCGCTGCGTGATCGCCGATGCAAAAACCGCACTCTCGGATTTCTTCGCCGGCAACCTGAGACAACCCACATCCCCAGTGAAACAACTGGGCTTATACTACCTTCGTCAGAACTCCAACTACGAATTCGCTTCTTCCATGTGGTCACCGCGGCAGGCATGTACCCTAACTATAAACCTGGAATCCGTTCAAAGCAGCGAGCCCTCCGTTTTATTTATTCCGACTATTCTCCTTCCATGCAAGCATATCAAGATTTCGCCAATCAGCGAACCTTGACGCACCTTTCATCACCGCCGCAAGTGTGTCTCGTCTTTCTCTTCTCCATCGGATGCTTTTATTACAACAGTCATCACAGAGAAAGTTTGCTACCGCCACCTTACCGCATTTTGCCTCTGTCTCGACCATTCTTCTAAACTCCGTCCGATTCCTCGTCAATCGTCGCTCACCAAATGTCTACGTTACCATTGGCCATTCACGACTGGGACGCACTAGCCTGACGTAATTGTTTCCATATCAGACACTGAGAAATTCGCTGCTATGCTATTACCGTATTTTTTCTAGCCTATAACTAGATTGCAGCGCGTTTTTGTTGCTAAATATTTGTGTTAGTTTCTTCGTTTCTTGAAGGGTTCACTCCCTTGTGTAACGCCCCCTGGGCCTTCACGGAAGAATAAATTATTATGGTGATGATAATGATCACATCGGATGTCGTTTTTTTGTGTTCTTTTTTTTAAGCGATTAGGTTGCTTCGTTAACCCGTAAGCGATACATATTTAATGAAAACCCTCTCTACGGATTCTATGGTTCTATAGAGCTACTGCATCTTCACCTCCGCCAGGTCAAGCCTTTTATTTTTTTGCTGGTGCTGGTCGCACAGCTGAAAATTCCATGGGAAAGAATGCCAGCAACAAAGGCCAGCTGTTTTTTTTACGTTATAGTGCGAACGACGAATGGCGCTGCGCCCTAACCTTCCTAACCTAACCTAACCTAACCTAACTAACCTGCCGATTGCCAAATCAGAAGCACACGTCCTAATAGACCTTTTTATCTGCTCGCATCTTCTAGCTGCTACGCCAAATATCGGGGTCCTTAATTGTTTGGCCATGTACAGTGGCCCAGGTATATAATAATATCAAGCGAGCGTCGACCGCCGGGCCGGCCAGCGCCGTGCCGTGGAAGGTGCGGCGACAAGGGAGAGATTAGGGGCGCCCGCACAAATCACTTTACGGTGCAAGCGTCGGCTGCCAGGCTATTCCGTTGATAGCACACAACCGCTGCTCTATCAGCTAAAGGTGAGCAGGCGCTGATTGACATCATTGTTTATCAAACGCTCACTTCTCTTTCTATTTCCCCCTCTCTGCTTCTCTTATCTGTTGGTAGAGCAAATGCCTGAAGAGCGCGCGCTGGCGTGATACTCGTCTTGTGCGGCATAAACAGCTGGAGCAATGACGCGCGGTTTATGCTACGCCTGAGCAGTATCACGCAAGCAATCGCTGCTCAGATCTTTGCTCAAAGACCGACCGACCAGTTCACGGTTTCCACTTTTCCCTGGCTTCCTCCTCTCCCCCGCCCACCCTGTCCGCCGTTGCCTGTTTCCTCCGCGTCCATGGTCAGGAGGATGTTCTGCCTTGCAGAATCTGGTGCCTGGTCGCCGGCCCTATAAGGTGGTTAACTCTGTCAGCAGATAAAAAGCAGGGGCTGTGTGCGGTCGACGGAATGGCTTAGCAGACGACGCTCGAACCGGAAAGAGCTTTGTGCACACGCGCCCAATCTTTTCCCGCATCGCCACACCCTCTCCGCGGTACGGCGCTGGTCAGTCCGGCGGTCGACGCTCGCTTGATAGTATTGAAAACTTTGGCCACTGTACTTTGAGCACCTGTTCAACACAAAAAGGCCGAGCCAGCGTTCAGTGTGAACTCGGCCTAGTTCATGTCGAAAACGAGTGCTGTGCGAGCGTTCCGCAAAAATTAAGATTTTATTAGACGTCTCGTGCTCCAAAAAGCGCCAATGTTGCTTGACGGTGTTTTTTAAAATGCTCTATTGCAGGGGTGAACTTGAAGGCGTACTCCGGCAATTTTTTAGAGACCCCACCTAACTATATTTTCGAAATCGCCATCTTTTTACTCTTTCCCGTACGCTATTTGGTATCGCGAAATTCAAACCATACTTCGTTTCAGCTCGGGTCCAGACGCAGCCGATGCTACAAGCGCGAGCTCCGGGCTAGCGTCCCTGCCAAGCACGCGCGCTCGTGCAGTGCAAGCTGTTCAGGGCCACATGCTCGCGCTTGTAGCATCGGCTGCGTCTGGACCCAAGCTGAAACGAAGTATAGTTGATAATGAAAATCGGCAAATAAAAATGACGCTAAAACCAAGATTCGAATAAACCTGCGCTTTTCATTGCCGTGACGTCACGGGATGGCAGGCTTGCGGTTCGAGCGGGCTGTCGAAAATTGAACTATGCCGAGCATTTATTTTGTGCTGCTGCGCGGGAGCTGGAGCTACCTTCCAAAGCATTCATTTGACACCGTGAAACTGTTTGTAATCAAGTTGGGAACCGCCTACAGCCCAAAGAGTGAGCCCCTGCCTTCCGATAACGTCACTTTTTCAATGTTGCCAGTAGAGCTTTTCACTTTGAAAAACATGATGAGCCAGAATTGTAAATTCTATAACTTCGCGCAAAAAAGTTATTTTGGCCAAATATTTGGGTTACTATTTCAGCGATGTTTCTTGGAGTGTTTAGCAAGTTTTTTAGGCAAATCGGGGACTGTAGAAGAAAACGCCGGAATACCCCTTGTTCAGGGGGGTTTGGGGATAGATTGCCATTCTTAGGAGGCGCGCGGCTCTTAGGCGCCCGTTTCCGGCTTGAGCGGCGTCGCCGTCGGCGTAACCGCGCGGTGCGCTGATGCGGCAAATTTCCCCGGCCTAAATTAATGCGAAAAAAATTACCCCGCTAAATTTAGCGGGAAAATTTCCCCGCTAAATCTAGCGGAAATATTTAACCGCTAAATCTAGCGGAAAATTTTCCCGCTAAATTTAGCGAAATATTTTGCCCGCTAAATTTAACGGAAATACTTCCCCTAAATGGGCGCGAGCGGGGAGAGGAGGAAGTGGCATAGCCCCCCTCTACGTAACTTCCCCTCCTCCTCCTCAAGAGCTGCGCTCTAGTTCGGCGTTACAGGGAGCTGTAAACGGCTTGCATATTTTATGAAAAACATTACATACCACGTTTTCTTTTTTTTTTACGAAGGAATAGTTTTTTCTTTGTGAAATGGCGAATATTAGGTTAACAACGTTGACCTGCGAAACGCTCCACCCATGACAGCCACACATCCATCAGCGACGTCAAATACCTCTGCAGTTTCTTTTCCCCCTCCCCTCCCCCAAAACTTGACCCATAAATTAGCCCCTGCTATGGACCCACGTTTGTTATCAAATAAACCGAAGCAAAAAATTTGATCTATGAAATAGCTTGAGTTCTAGGTCTGTGACGCGGTCATTCGGAGGTGTGATTTCTCGCTACAAGACCAATCTCAGTTAAATATAGACGATATTTACTGAGATTTAGTAAATAATTATAAATTTACTAAATATATTTATTTTTAGTACATATAAAATATATTGACTAAATATAGCTCTTTTTCTGTGTTTCTCTCAACGTTACTAGAACCCCTCAGTTGGGAAACTGCCATAGAGCCTGCTTTAAAAAAGTGGCTCCGATCCGTACTCGAGAACCGAGTGAATGACGATCGCAACGCCGCTTTTTCTCCCGCAGCGTCCACTCCGGGAACTGCACGGCTGCACGTCGAGTCGGGCAAGGGCCGGTGGCCCCATCTCGCAGGGCAATCTCGCAATAGCTATGGCAAGCCGCTTCTCAGCTTCAACCCCTACTGCTAAAGGGTGGCGCTGATATCGTATTTAGCCCAAAGCCCCTCTTAACTCCGGGGAAGAAGTGGCGCCATTCATTGTAGTAGAAAAGCTCGGAGCCACGTGCCGCGCGCAACGTCTTGGAAATTCATGGCGTCCTAAATCTAGCTCAGTGCCGCGCTGTGCAGCCATGATCTTCCCAAGGGCTGCATGTTGCACGTGCCTCGTGCATCGATGAACCTTACGCTACTTTTGAGACATGAAGGGCCTTAATTTAGCTCGGTTTCGATGGATGTCAGCGGCGCTGGTTTCAAGGGTGAGTTTCCCAACTGAGGGGTTTAGTAACGGTGGTTTTCTCTTAATCCGGTCTTTCCTCGTCCTTTGCGCTGCTTTCATTCTCGAGAGAATTATAAATGTAATCAAAACCCGCACTGTTTTTGTCTTGATCTTCACAGGTTAACGTTAGGTTACAGTAAGCAGTATATTCTACGCTGCTATGTTGTGATGTAATTAAGCTAAATGCACTGAATAAATATTTCTCAATGAAACGTAATACCCAGGAATCAATGTTCACAGGATCGAAGACC
This sequence comes from Ixodes ricinus, assembly GCA_037355805.1. NCBI lineage: Eukaryota > Metazoa > Arthropoda > Arachnida > Ixodida > Ixodidae > Ixodes > Ixodes ricinus. The sequence goes on along the minus strand of JAZHYW010063809.1, from coordinate 79,600 downwards.
CAATAAACGTAGAAGGTTATCGTCTAAATTGACGATGTATTGATGTGAAGTATTGTGCAGGAACGCGAGTAATATTTGTTAATTTTATAGCACAGCGAGTTTGGTGGTGTCACTTGAAATTTGTCTAAGTTGTGCCCAGACATTGTCTAGACTCGACTGACATAGAAAGCGCGTGGCGTTTGCTTACCTGACAGAAATGTCTCCCCTTCGTGTGTTGCTGCTCCGATAGAAAAGTAAAATATTTACCAAATATTTAGTAGAAAGAAATATTTCACATATGCACTGTGTCCCCATTTAACCTAGATTCACACTTGTGTCGTTCTATTGTGAATTAATAAATCAAAAGAATTCAATCATAAAGCACATTCCCGATATAAGTCTTCTACAGCGAAGTATTAAAACAAAATGTATTGCATATGTTCATTCGCAATTATGTCGCCCAAACTAACTTAGTAGGATGCATCCATGTGTCTCAATGGTGCGAACATCGCAGTGCATGGCGTATCTAATGGGGTATTCCAACGAGGGAGAAATACGCCGTTTCGCCATACGGATTGCGCGTCACGTGATGCTGACGTCACGCCTTTCTGAGGCGGCGCGGTGACGTCGAGAGGCGCGTAAGAAATGCTCAGACGGTACAAACACTCTTCCACTCCGACGCTGACTCCACGTCGAAGGCGAGGAGACATACCTGACCGGCTGACGTCACGTAGCTCCGTCGGGGAGTATCTCCCTTGTGTGAATAACGCATAAAACAATCTCCTGGAAAAGCTAGCTCTCCAGCTGGAGTGTGATGAGAAGTTCGCGTCTGTCGTGGTGGGACACCCATGCTTTCAATTAAATGAGTTTATTTTTCACTAACATGGTGAGGCGGGTCTCCCTGAAGAACATCTGTCGAAGAGCGGCTGCCGAGGGTGTCTGGGGGCCCACCCGAGCAGGAGCGACGGCGACATCGAAAAAAAAAGTAATATTAGAAGGCTGCTTAATTTTGGCGTTTCGCAGAAACACAACGACTTCGAGATCTTCGCGAGGACCTAAATTTCGCGAATGGCAATCCCAATTCGCCAAAATAGGTCCCGCGGACAATTCCGGAAAAAATGTAAACACGGCCGGAATCTATATTGAGATACCCCCCGGCATCTGCGAAACGTCAGAACCCGCGAATTATACCATAGCTGCTAAGCTTGGACCTAAATCGCGATGCTGAGCCCAAGTGGAAAATTGGTGACGTTTACAGTATACACGACAATCTGAACACTAATACAAAATGTGACGTCAACGGAGTAAAAAAAATGGCAATCAAATGCATGTACACTGTTGCGATGCGCAGAAGACAAAAAGAAAATAATTGCTAGATAACCACTATAACTCATTACGTATTTTATAGCTATGGCAGTTCACATGACCAAAAGATATTGGGTTACTTGGACATACCGTGATATGATACAAGGAAAATAAAATTCTGTTTTCCACAAAAAAAAAACTCATAAATTTCTTGCGAGTTAATAAAAATGTTTTGTTTATCATATTTATTTACTAAAAATGGCACTTCATATGTAGGCCTTGTTATTTGAATTCTCCCCCTTTCCATACAGACCCACGTGCTCCTTCTTGTACCCCTTGCCACCTGAACGCTCTCTTCACGCCCGTGAGCTTGTTCGCTGCCTCGCGACGAGGTTCTAGACTCGGTTCTCCCGCATTGACAAGTGGGCGAGGAGTATTCAAAAAATAGGATCGTGGCTTCTTCCGAGAATCCTTAACTTCGAATTGAGCGTCATCTTTTTTTTTTTCATCTTCTTAGTTGCCTGAAAGTAAAACGCTCATTGGAGGCATACTAAAAATGAGGTGTCCCGCGTGTATCACGAGTGCAGGCACTGCGATAGCCGATACAACTTATCGGACGCTAATGATCGTTATGTTTCTGTCCATATCTACCTTTGCAGCTTTACTTGTAAGAACCATCGCCAATTTGCCATAAGGAAGTGGCATAAGGAAGTGGCATCTATAATTATGAAACAGACTTACTAATAGAAGCTCCGTGCACCTGCTATCGTAGTCACGCGATATCATGACGTCATATGACGCCATATTACGAGACGGCGTGACGTCACTTGACAGCCTCACGTCACGTGACGTCGTTACCTTCACATAGCACCGTAACGACACCCGATATTCAGATGTCACGTGACATTGTTACGTCACCGTGGCACGTGATGATGTGACGACGAATGCCCCACGTCATTCTTTCGTGCGGCCGAAAAAACCTTAACAGCTGTGAAAAAAAAAGTCTCGTTCGCTTTTATGTCGGAGTTGCTGAGTAGAGTAACCGCATACAACTTGCGAAGAAAAGCTCGCTGGCCGCCGCCACAGCTTTGTGATAATAACGCAATTTTCAACTAGTCCCACATTAACGACCGCTAGCACCTAGGCTGTGAAAGCTGACGTCAAGATAACTGTGATATTTGTACCTGTTTTCATGATTTTATTTAGATATACGTAAATGTATGTTTTCTTTCTGAGTATGCCAAATCATGTCTTGTATCTGTTTTAGGTTTCTTTCGGAAGCGTTTGTGGTTTGAGTTTATTTAGCATGAGACGAAGCGTTCCTTTCAATACCTGACAAGGTGGTTGTTCCCGGCAATGCCACTTGCCACTCTCTTGAATAAACCCCGGTCCGCTTTGTTAGTATTATTATTATTAGTAGTAGTAGTAGTAGTAGTAGCAGTAGCATCATCATCTTCGTGCGGCAATACGACTATTCTCGCGCAGTTGATGGTGTTCTTATTTTTTTTTCTATTTCGTTTCCCACGGCTGTTCCTGGAACAAATGGGTAGAATGTACTTCTGTGGACGGATTGTATGTGCATTTATCTGCATTAATGTTTGCCTTCACTTATTTTGTGTTTTGTCTTCGTGTCGCTTAAGACGCTAAACGCCCCTTTACATATATAATGCCCACCGGTCTTTGTTCCGTGCATCCTCTCCTATCACAGTTGATTGCTACTGCTTTGTATTCCTCGACTTTTGTCAAAACACACTCTCAACTTAATTCTGACTTATACGCCCACAAGAACGCGCGCTCGAGCGCTGGTGATATCCTGAGGGGAGGCGCAGTGTCGGGTTTTCTTTTATGTAAAAATAATTTATATTTACCTTACTACAAAAATAAGACAGGTATCCTCGAAAACTTGGTGGCCACAGCGCAATTGACGCAGAAATGTGAGCACATCAACGGACACGCGCATCTCTATCAGATTTGGAGCATGCTACGTTCGCTTTTAGTTCAACGTAAGTCGACCAATGGGGTCGCTAGAGTAGACCTCAGGGAAGAAATCAGCACAGCCGGATTTGCCGAGAAGGCAGCCGATATCGTCTTCCCTCAAACATCAACGCTCACCCCGTACACTTACGCCAGGGTCGACACAAAAAACGACGACGAAGCACTCAACAACCTTTTTAGCACGGTCGAGCTTAACACCGCTCTCCAACACGCCAACACGCGGAGCACACCGGGCGCGGATCGCATCTGCATCGCGCACCTCTGCAAGCTACCACCTCGCACAAAGGCACCCTTCTTGGTGAGATTAACCGGATCTAGAACGAGGGAAATTTACCCGAGGCGTGGAAATTCTTTATTGTTAAACCTATCCCCAAACCCGGAAAAACCCCGCATTCTCTCACCAACCTTAGGCCCATATTATTAATATCATGCGTCTGTAAACTAATGGGCATCATGGTAAACGTACGCTCGCATAATCTGACACATCGAAGACTAACAGCTCATCTCACCAAACCAATATGGCTTCCGTCCCTGCCTCTCAACTCAGGACATTCCCTTTCGACTCAAAGAAAGCACCATGAACGCGCCGCTTCCCCATATCCTAGGATCGTATTGGGGGTGGATATCCGGAAGGCTTTCGACGGCGTTCCTCATGACACGGTTCTAGCCAAGCCTCGCGATCTCGGTCTAAAATAAAAGATATTAGAACTTTATTGCTGCGTTCCTTGAGAACAGAACCTTTCAAATCCAGATCGGACAAGAAACCAGCGCCTCGCGCTACAGCAGGGCTGGGGTCCCTCAAGGATCCGTGATATCCCCCATGCTGTTTAACAAAGCGATGTCCCAGCTGCCAACAAGACTTGGCAAGATGCGACACCTCAAACACGCTGTGTATGCAGATGATATGTCCGTGTGGACCCGCGCGTGTTCTCTAGGCGAACAAGAGGACGCGCTCCAAGCTGCGCTGAACACCATACGTGCCCGCTCGACCGAAGTGGGACTGACTACAGCGCAGGACAAAACCGAGTTCGTCGTCGTGCACGGCGGCAGGCGTACCAAGGCCAAAGACGCCGAGAAAGACAGCGTTCGCCTATTCATCGGAAAGCAGCTCATCGCTCGCCAAATTTCTATCCGTAACCTCGGAATGTTCATTGACGAGCAATGCACAGCAAACTCCTGGTACAACCGTACTGTCAGAACCATTAAACAGATTTGGCACATCTTGCGCCGCATATTGAATCGCACCAGAAGGATAAAAGAACGAGAACTCCACCAATTCGATCACCTCCTTCAGCCACTCTAGGCTAATGTATGGTTTAATATACTACCCCGTCACCCGGATGCACCTAAAAGTTCTAGAACGCCTCAACCATGAAGCGAGACGCATCACCCCTGGGCTTCCCCGCTACACACAGCTAGAAACTCTCAAAGGCTGCAGCGGACTTAACGATTTCACGGAGCTCCTGGAGACCCATGTCCACACACAAGAGGCCCGCCTTCGGTTCACGCACGCGGGAAAATACACACGCTGGCCATGCTTGGACGCGACATTACCAAGCTTCCCGCCCTCCCACGACGCTCACCATCGTGGGAGGATATTCAGCTCACCGATTCTAAACTACTTCCACAGCACATAAACCCCGAACAAATAGCACGAAAACGGGCATTCGTCGAGGAGCACCTCAAATGTAACAAAACCACCTTCAATGAGGACGGCTTCCACGTCGTCTATGCAGACGCCGCCTGCTCCCAACATATATGGACCGGGCTTTGCCATGGCTTGGGTAGGCATTATGGCGTCCACTCAGGGGAGACACTATAAAGCCGCAACGAAACCGGCCCACAGCACGCAGGCGGAAATGCTCGCCATCATCGCTTATGCTCGACACGCAAACACATCCTGCAACAGCAGCACATCAGGACCCCTTTCCACGTTTTGACGGATTCAAAATATACACATTGGATATTTGCAGACGCTCGGCACACCACCACTGCCGTGAACCAACTCAGACTATACGTGCACCGCCTACGTGCCCTCGGGCACGAACTTACCATACACTGGGTATCCGGGCATTCCGGAGCACCCGGTAACAAAAAAGCTCACCACCCTTGCAAGCGCTTTTACTATCCGTGCAGGCCAGAGCTAGCCCCGAAGTTTAAGATGGCCTACCTCTTGAAGAAGAAGAGACCTGTCCACTCCCAAGAGATCCAGCGGACGACATCGCCAAGGCACGGCTCTATCGTACGGCCTACCTTTCGGCCACAGCCAATCCCCTCCTCACACCCTACTAATTTTAAAACGAATGAACTGATTTCAAAATTGCGTCTGGTGGCGGTCTGTGAAGCTCCGTTGGAATGCCGCCACGTCATGAGTTCCTAAGAAGCAGCACCAGTTCACGGCAGATATGGCTCTCTCGTGCAGCTACTTAGTCCTCAATGTGACTTGGCGGAAAACGCTCAAAAGCTGAGACTGCAGCCAAAGCTACTAGCGCGAGCTATTCCGCGCTCCTGGCTTTGAGACATACATTTCTAGCGCGAGCGCTCGATCGTTCTGCGGAACAACGCTTCAAAGCCGTGACCTCGAGCTCTCATGGTTGTGGCATTGGCTGCAGTCTCAGCTCCACAGTGTTTCTGCAACGTGCATTCCACACCCTCGAGACCGCCGTTATTTGCAGACGTTAGGCTTGATCTCAGGATGCGGGGACCTCTGTCAGGCCAACCATAGGCCATTGCTGGGTACTGACGGTTATTTCTACTTAATGGTTCTCTCGAGCCACTACTTCTGTGGTGTGAAACCAACACGGTGAAGAGAACGCTCGTGGCGCATAAAATACCGGCATGGCCGCAAATGATGTTACGGGCAAGCTATGTATAGGCCATAGGGCGTACAGTCCTCGGATATTACTACTACGCGAGATTGTTAAAGCCCCTTTATCCTGGGGAAAGTGGCGCCATTCATTGTTGTGGAAATGCTCGAGACACGTGCCGCGCACCACTTCTGGGAAGAACATGGCGTCTGAAATCCGGCTCAGTGCTGCGCTGTGCCGCCATGATCTTCCCAAGGGCTGCACGTTGCACGCGTGCATCGGCGCACCTTGCGCTACTTTTGAAACATGAAGGGGCTTTAGAGATTGTGACGCGCTGACGCCACCAAGCGGCAAGGCTAGCAACCACTGTACCCTTGACCGTGCGAGAACTATTGACGTCACGAACTGGATGCGCATTGCGCTTCTCGCTGGCCGACTTTGAAGCGAGGGGTAGAGAGCTCGTGCTCACGTCATTTCGTTTCCGTAACCCTTTAAAGGGATACTGAACCAAACATTGCAGTATCCATATTAAGTGGCGCATGATCTTTCCACCAGCCAGCAGCCTCCGGTGTGGGCGAGCACTCGCAACGAAATTTACGTCATAGTCCCCTGTTCACGCTTAAGATCAAAGTGAAATGGATGGCCTTCGAGGAAAAGGAGAATAAACACAGGCTTTTCATCCCCACATGTGAAAGCTACGTGCTTGTTAGACCAATTAGTAACCTACCTTTTACACCAGACCCCAGTGTGGAGGTGAAAAGTTTGTCTTTATTCTCCTTTTCCCGGAGCCCACACATTTCACTCTCATCTTAAGCGTGAACGGGAGACTATGACGTCCATTTCGTTGCGTGTGCTTGAGCATACCGGCAGTTGCTGGCTCGTGGAATGATCGTACGCCACTTATTACGGACATTGGAATGTTTGTTTCAGCATCCCTTTAAGGTCGGTTCACACAGGGGCGTTTTTCTACGTTACGTTACGTTACGACCGCTTACGACCACTTACGTCGCAAGTCACCGGGACATCCGTGCTTTAAATTAAGCACGGCGACCGTTTCAAAGGAGCAACTTTGCACGCGACGTACGAAACACAAATGTCTCTCTGACTCCTCACGTAACGTGAGAAATCGTAAGCAAACGCCCCTGTATGGACCGACATTTAGTCGATGTGTAGTCAGTATAGTCGAGGGCACAAAGGTGACGATGAGTCTTATAAAAATTCCTCGCGATTCGCGCTCGCAATCGACTGACTTTATAAATAGAATCTCTGGGAAACATGTGAACTTCAATAAGATTGCAGCCAAGCTCGTGCTGCAGCTTCTTGTGCTCATCGCACACTTCCGCAATGGTTCTTATGCTAATTAAAATTATTTGTGCGCCCAACGACGACGCAGGAATTGTCGAAAATTCGTAAATTTTCGGAAATTGTAACACGGTAAAAGGAAACACTCGGATCAATACTTCGTTTCACCGTAAGTCCAGACGCAGCCTGTGATGTATCGGTTAATTTGGGATAATGGAAGGATCTATTTATTTAACTGTTTAGGTTACAATCGGTTAGTGTTACGAGAAGCGTCTTTTTTGATCTGCGACCGCGCCCAGTCTGTGGATTCCAGGCGCCCCGTGCTTGTCCGTAGCGCTCGCCGCCCGGCTCTCCCTCTCCCTGTGTCTCCGGCTGCGTCCGCCGTTGTTTGGGCTCAATCACGTGGTTAAAGGTGGGTGACGAGGAGTGGCAAATCCTGTGCGGCGAAATCTGGAGTTCCGAGTGAAATATCGCGAAGGAGTGCGACAGAACACGACAGAAAGAGACAAATGTTTCCAGCTGAAGGACGACATTCGCAATGGTAATCGCGAAGACTGAAAACTCTTAGCAAATTAAACATTGATAATTTAACGTTGTAAACTAAATTTTGAGCTATTCTATCGCTTATAAAAATCAATATACTCATTACGTTGCATTAGCTTCCTTTCTGTCAAAGTCTCGAAAATCTGGTGGTCACGCAGTTTCGTTTTCCCGGTGCGCGCCTATCAAAACCATAGCGCGAAGCTGATTATCTGGTACATCATTTGCGCTGACGCGAGTGCCGTACACCTGCACGCCATTAACGGCGAGATGTTTTCGTGGTGCCCTCCTACTTGTTCCCTCTCGTGACGTCATTACCTTGCGAGCAACAAGTTCGATGGTGTTTGTAATTAGCATGGTGGAAGCTTGAAATCATTGCGTTCTCAAAGCAACACTGCCAACAGCGTTGATGTTCAAATTATTACAATGCTCTTATTTCTGTCGACTGAGAAATCCTTTCCGGACGTCAAAGACAGCAATCGGCCAATCGTGTAAGGCCGATCACTGCGACGCTTTCCATCGCTCACAGTCGCCAATACAAAAGGAAAGCTTTGAAAGGAACGCGAATATCTTTCCACCGGTAAGTACAGTAGATTGTTGAAGTTCATGAAACTGCTGCTAATGATATAATTATATTCGTGAAATCGAAAGGCAGTTGGTAACCATGTGTGGGAACTCAAAGATCTGCCTCCATGCTCCGCCGCTTGCGGCAGCCAGAATGCATGGAGAAAATGGCGGTACCTTTGTCCTCTAGAGTTAGTATATATGATCTCTATGGGTTCAATAGGTCACGTTCGCTATACACGACGAACACGCACGTAATACACCGCACAGCCGACGCTACACTGACCTCATTGGGCCAATCAGAGAGCGTCAAAAGCGACCATCATGGTGTTCGTCAAGTTTATGTACGTGTTCTAATCATCGCTGAACCAATACTAAACAGAAAAATGCCTGGTGACTTGCATCTTTGACGCAGCGTTATTGGTTCTTTACCTCATACCGCGTTGGCTACGTCTGGGCTTAAGCTGAAACGAAGTATAGCTCAAGCGCGACGTCCGTCTCCAAGCCTTTTCGCTCACACCCTTGGCGGTTGCGTACCCTGTGTCAGTGGGCGATTAAAAATCACCGAGTCGAAGGGTGCGTCAGTTGCGCGCTGGTATGAGGTTATGCGAAAAAGGTCTGCGTGGAGCGCAAGTTTGTCTGCTTTTTTTGCAGGGGTTCTGGTGACTCCAGAACGCCGAGCTCTGATTGGCTCTGATTGAAGGATAGTGGGTCAGACCTCAAAGCAAGCTTTCTTGAGGTCTACTCACTATCCTTCAATCAGAGCCAATCACAGATCCGGCGTTTTAAAGTCACCAGAACCCCTTCAAAAGAATCAGACGAACTTGCCTTTTCGCATCTTCCTGAGCAGCTAGGTGCGTCGCTCTGCGCAGTCGGGGTGCGACCGTTCAAGCAGCTCAGGGGACGAAAATCGTTGGGACTGTCCTAGCATAAAACTGTATAATTCCACAGGACGGTTTCTACGGGTGGAGTGCTACATTTTGGAGGAGTCTAAGGGCGCAGTGATTCGTAGTACATTTTGGTGCTTTCAAAAATACCGTTAGCCTTCGTTCGAACCCTTAGTACCTCAACATGGTAAATTATTGCATAAGACATGCGTAAATAACTTCAGTGATAGGGCAAGAAACGCTTACCCATTGAGGACATTGTTAAGGAGGGCAGTGATAACCGGAGAAGGTTTGGTTGGAGGAGGAAGGTTGAGGGCGACGTAAGCCTAATCAGGCGGAGGATGATCTTGACTTGGGTGGTTCACTTCCTAGCGAATCACAGCACATAAAAAACAAACATTGAACGCTTGGAGACTGAACCTAGGGCAATCGTATGTTAGGGACACACTTTACCTTAAACAAACGGCGGTAGAGCTGGGGTTGTACGTGCAGCGCAAAAGGCGATATTCTGAATTAGCGAACGTGGCGGTTTTCTCTTCAACTTCTTTGTTGTGGATTCACGAGCAAAGTGCAGTACTGCAGAGCTGCATATGCTGTGCAAACTCCAGTACACCAATTTCAAACCTTAACGTTTCGCAGTCACATCTTTCAAGAGGAAGTCTGCGAAATATTGAGGTAGATTCACCCGCAATTTGTTTGCCGCCTGTTACTCCCTACATGGCCCTGTTACTTTTAAGCGCGCTCCGTTTTCGCGGCCATGCTCGCAGCGTCGAGGGTCGGCGTCAAACGCCCCGCTTCATAATAAGTTGAAGCTAGAATGGGTGTCGACGTTATGCGACGTCAATTTTCCCACTAAACTAAGCAAGGAAAAACTGTGGGAGGAGGAGGAGGAGGGTACGGAGGAGGAAGATGGGAGGTAATGAGGAAGGGTGGGTATGGAGGAGGAGGGAGGGAGGGTACGGATTAGGAGGGGCGTATTCGCCTAGCCGTACCCTCCCCTCCTCCTCAACATCGGTGCATCTGATTCCAGCATTACAGAGAGTTGCCAACGCTCTTTCATGTTTTTGGCTGTTTTTTGAAGGAGAAACGGCTGCCTCCTGTTGGAGCGGAAGTGTCACGAGTCCGCGCGCGAGAGGAGGAGCAGTCGATCCGGGATGCAGCGGGGCGCGCTTCTGCAGACGCGCGAAGACCTGCGTCATTCCGCTCTCCAGCGTCCGCTGCGAGTTCCGGTGTTTCTTGATCTGCAGGTCAGTGTCGCCTGCGATACGCCGTTCTTCAAAATACGTTATGTTCGTTCCTGCTTCAGGTTTCCGGCAGTGTTGCGCAATGTCGAGTTCACGCAGAGGCGTTTTCGAGCGTATGGCGTTGCGTTACATCACGTTACGACCGCTTATGCCTTCGCGCGTTCTACCAAGACGTCTGCGCGACCGAATGAAGCGCTCGTGACCGGTTCAAGGAGTCGCTTTCCACGCGACGTACGAAACATGATATGGTCTTGGCGGCTTCCTCGTGAAGGCCCATTTACGCTGCCCCATATCGCTCACGTTAAGTTCCGTTGCGTTATCAAGTCACCGGAACGTGCGTGTCTTCCATGATCATCGTGACATGCTTTCTCCTTGAACTGTTAGCTCTCGCTTAATATGAAGCACCGAGGTCCCGGTGACTTCAACGTAATATTTAGTAACGTAACTTAACGTAAGAAAATGGGCCAGTGTGAACCTTTAGTGTGAACCAGCCTTACTTAACGCAGAAAAAATCGTAAAATAACGTCCCTGTGTGAACCGACCTTAACGCGTAACACAAGAATAAACCTGCCGGTGCATTTGCTTCTCCTCGTTTTCGTCGGTAACGGCAAAGAGGAAGGCTTTTTTTTTTTTTCTTGCGGCAACATACCACGTGGTGCATCCGGGAGTGGTGGCCGGAGTGGGCCAGCGCACACAAGCTCAGAGTACTCGGAGCATGCGGAGCGAAAGCTCGCGCTGCACAACCCAGGGATCCTGGGTTATGCAGCACCACTGTCCGTTTCAATCTGGATGAAGCATGGTACCGGCGTGCGGTCGTGTATCACACTGCGTGGTGCACGCGTTAAAGACCCCAGGCTATAGCCACGCATACCCAGGCTAGCAGTCGCACTGCACTGGCTAAATTTCTCATCTACAGTGAGGCAACAATGTCGCTATGTTATGGCGGACTAAACTCCCGTTGTGTAAACAACTAACGAGCTAATTTTTTTTTGTCTGGAGGCAACGTTTATTAACGAGACGAGAACGCTGTCACAACGCGCTACAACTGCAGTAGCCCAGAATGGGGTAGTGAGCTCACCGCCCTCTCCCGCTCATGCTTCGAGGTGAGGCGGTCTACGTCGGACGTCTCGGAGGCCGAGGGAGCGCTGTTGTCGACTCCTCCCGTCACCGTCCAATTCAACGGGAATACCTGCCATCTATCTATCCATCCATCCATTCATCCTGAAGCGTCTTCATGCATCCCGGATGCACGACCACGTGTGTTTGCGTTCGGCTTCGGTGTTTTGCGTTGACTGCAGTTTACGTGTGTTCGTCAGCGTGCCTTTGCCATGAGGTCACTGTGATTACAGTTGTCTTGCGGTTTTGTTGTTCGACTGAAATGCAAGCATGCCTAATCGCCAGTGTTGCCTTTTTTTTTTTTGCGCGCGCCGCTAGAATTGGGATTAGAAAGTCACTAAACAGTCGCTAGATTCGCCAGGAAGTCGCTAAAATATTCGCTGAATTCCAAAAGCTTATTAAACCCTTTTAAAGTAAGTGAACCTCAAATAATCATATCTCAGGTATTTTGAGAAGTTAAACTTACACTGAAAAACAACTAGGGCGGTTTTTATTTGTAATAATATTTGTAATGTCTCTTGACCTTTTTGATTGTCGTTCAAGACTGATTTTCATCTGGTGATTGCAACTTTTTTCCACAGCCGCACTTAGACATGTCAAGGCTATACCCCTCGTACCAGTTTAGAGTGGGCACTTTAAAACAAAACCAGGCTTTTCTTACTGCGCGCATAATGCTGCCAACAGACATGTTCTTCAGAAAAAAGTCAAAATGTGGTCAAACAGAATGCAGTTATTCACAAACAATTCCCAGGTAAAAGTAAGTCCACCTGACACCTCCCTAAACAGTTCGACAATCTTCTGAACGTTTGGCGGAGATCACGCGGGTACGTGGGCGCGGGAGAGATGGTCTGCAGTGTTGACAATGTTGACATTGTTTTTTTTTTTTAGGCGCGCCGCTATATTGAGCATATATCCAAAGCAAACTGGGCTAGAGAAGCAAAAGGGTTTATCTCGCGATCATCCCTAAAATTGTTCAAAATAACAAGATTACGGTTGAACACCAAAGTCGCTAAAAAATAGTCGCTAGCCGCTAAATTAAAAAAATCCGTCGCTAAATGTATAGAAAATCGCTAAATCTAGCGACAAAATCATTAAAATGGCAACACTGCTAATCGCTGGCGAAACTGCTGCTTTGCGCCTGCCTGAATAACAGGATACACTCACGTGGAGAACGTACGCTTAAGATATCTCTGTTAGGAGTACTTCAAGACCAGGAGCGGTGAACATTGTGTGGATAAGAACTTGCATCGAGCGGACAAGACGTTGGATGAACCTCTGCTGTGCACGAATTACGTTTTGAACCACGGTACGTATTTAGAGATTACGTGGACATATTCAACGGTGAAGAGGTATATGCGTTCAGCGTAAGAAACCAATGCTTTCGGCCAACGCGGGTCCTACGATTCTTTCGAATCTTGCCAACTATCTGACGAAAAATAGGAATGCGAAAGCATTCGTATACACCCACTCATGTTTACAAACAAACCGGAGCGCCCCTAGCGGACGCCACCGACGCCGCGCATGCGCGATGGGGGTGTGGGCAAGAAGCTCGCCGTCGCCCATAAACAAACCATTGGAATGGGATGTTGTCGGCGTCGGTGTGAGTCCCCGCGCTCTTTTTCGCGTTGGAATTGTTGATTCTACGTCTTCCTGGCAATGTCTGACTACTTGAGCGGCCTCAGCGAAATTAACGAGGCTCGTTACACCGCAAAACTTGGCGTGAATAATGTAACATGCGGCGATTCATTCCGCGTGGACGCCGCAGAATGGACGCTAAAGCCTGATTCACATGGTGAGGTTCTGCTCGCTATTTTCAGTCATGACGTCGCTCGGGCTGCAAAAGCCTGAACCGTAGCTGAGATGTCGACGTCGATACTGAAAATCGCAAGCAGAATCGGACCGAGTGAATCAGGCATAACAAGTCGGTGATGGCCACTGGTAACAATTATCAACATCTCCTTATATCTACTGTTTACACCGAGCCTACTTACCCGAAGCAACCTTCAAACTTAAACGTCTTTTGAGGTCTGCACTTCTTATCGCAATTACCGGGTCAACGTTTGGTCTACGGGCCGCTGTCGTTTGAACGAGCAGACGACAAGCAGAAACGTTTGAGAGAGCAGACGACAGCTCGAACGATGAGGCGGCCGTTTGAACGTGATGACGCACTGAACGTAGTCCGCAGGTGGTCCGTGCAACTTGACGGTTTTCCCGCGTTCATGTTGGAACAAAACAAATAAATCTGACGACCACAAGTATCCGTGAATTCAATCCAAAGTGCTTCCCGCCCAAGCAATCGTGGTCCGACGGCGTCTGTTTTTCCTTTTTCACGGCCCCTATTCACGTTCTCGGACGAACCGAGCAGGCAGAAAACGCATGAAAACTGACCTTCAAACCTTTCCCGACTCTTTTGGTACAGCCCCAGTCGCGGCGTTTTGACGAGAAGGCAGGTTTTTGTCCGGTTTCTTCCAAAGTAACACAGGAATGCACGTGCCCCATGGCGGCTTCCGCCCACAGCCCCAGACCGGAAGTGCGCCCGACGCGCCACCACCGCGCCGTGACGTAACAGAGATGAGTTCGTCTACGTAGCGTATCCCTAGAAGCTGCGCGCCGCCCTGAGCCCGGCCGAGTGACCTCTGTGTAGGCTGCCCGAGGGGGCTCTGCGGCCGGCCATAGAGTAATATACACAAGGTAAAGAGCGGACACTGCCCTAGGCCCCAGCGTCCCGCATGACAACTAGCGCGCCAAACGGGCAACGTGAGCAACATTCCGGTTGTTTCAGTTTCGGTTTCGTTTCCGCTCGCCCTGCTGCCGTGATTGCCGCCGCGCGGCGCCTACTATTTTCTTTTACACTTCATTTGGGCTAGCACAAATGCTTGCAAGCAAAGTAACTTCTAGAAAAAAAAACGCCTGCACGATGCTAGAACAAAACGAACTGAAAACAAAAAGAGCAAAAATACATTGGTCTTTAGTGTTGCCAAGCCTTAAAATTGTTAGTTGTCAGGCTGTCTTCATTTGTCTCCGTGTTTATGAAGGATTTTGGGCAAGAAAAAAGTTTCAAAACATTTTATTTTGAGGGAAACATGGACAGATTGAACAACTCTAAAGCGCAAAGCATGTTTCGTGAGAGCACAACCGGACAACTATTCAGGGAAAGAAGAAACATCACAAGAACCCCGCACTTACCCAACACACTGAGACCTGAATTTATCAAAACAACGCTAGGTTTTCGAGCAAGGAAAGGTCATGCTGAATGTTTTTTTTAATTAATATTGTGGTTAACCAAGTCAAGTAGTTATCCCAACAACTTGAAACTTGGGCGTAAAATGAAAACGTTTGGGGACATCACTATCATTAACAAGTATACTAGAGCACAGCCCGGACTACATGAAATTCGAAGGAACACATTTATGATCAATTTATAACACACAATTTGGTGTCGCACAACACTTCTCGTAGGCGAACAAAGGGAACTTCAATAAAAAAAGGGAATAATCTAAGTTTCCATTCATATTCAACACAATGAGTCATGAGTCTGTGCAGGTAAACGCAGCACCGTTAATACAGGGTTCCAGGGTCTGTGGGCAGGTACATAAAAAGAAGAGACCGCTACGGTCATACCACCTGACAAACAGTGCTAGATAATAAAAAAAAATAACTCGGAACAGGAGCATCCTTTGAACTCCTTTCAGGGAACAGGTTGATAAGAAAACTTGCCACATAATAGGCGGCGGAGTCGGCTATTATGTTAGAGTTAATATTTAAGGCAAGTTCTGATATGTCCCCCAGTAGTGGAAAGTCGTCCTGGGTAAGTCATTCTACGGCATCAGCAATTGATGTCGTGTGTAGTGAAAACGGAGCCATCTCTTCAAGGAGGTTAGTGTCATCCTCTTCAACATTTTTCTTGTTTGAAAGTTTTAGAAGCTTCTTTATTTCCAATGCACTTCAGTCCAGAGGTGAACTTAAACACAGTGGGATTAGTGTTGCAGCTCTGCTTTCGCCTGATCTGCCCGAAAAGTTTCTCTAGGGCATCTTGCTGCAGTTCTATAGTTCTTGGAAATATCCTCCCTAAACATGAGGATAGCGTTAATAGTAATCTGCCACCCAGTCGTTGTTTGTGGCTGTCATCTGCCCTCGAACCTCCAAGCTGCAATCCACGGAAGCTAGTTGCGAATGAAATGAACTATCTCAGTGTTTCCCTTTTGAGTTGCATAGCACAGCTTTTGTTTGGTTTTCTTTGGTTGCGAGCTATTAAGGCTGTCAAAGAGCTTGTCTTTCAGGTCATAAAAATATGCCGTAGCCATGGACGCCTCAGGAAGTTGTCTAGCATAGACAAGAGCTAAGAGCGCAACACATACTGTTGCACTGGGACTTCGGTTGCACGTTTCACCTTCATGTTGTTGAATGGTTTTTGATAGATACGTCGGTCTGTTAGCTTCAAGGCCAATCGTAGCCGCACCTCATGGGTCGATGGTACAGTTGAATAGTGTAGGACCAGTCCATTGTTCCAGTTCCGATGTGTAGCTGGTGGACTTGCATGTTGTTGCGGGTGGTCTTTACCAGTTGCGTAACACCGATTATGAAATAATTTAAAAAACACTTTCATTTCTTATTTTGGAAGATAAATGTTCGACAGACACTCCAAGATGATGGGCCAAACTTACGTTGGAAGCACCCTGTTCATATACTACAGCTTTTATAGTAATGCCGATGTCGTTAAGCTGCCCAATCAATGGCATAAGCAGGTTATTGATTACCGACGATGGTGTTGACGTATGCCCAATCGTATATGCCACAGGTTGCACCCACCTCCTAGGTCAGTGGTTCTCAAATGGGGCTCCGCGTGCCCTTTGAGGGTCCGCGAAGGCATTCTAGGGGTCCGCGAAGCCCTGCCTCATCAGTCAAGCCCGACAATAAAAGTTGTCTTTCTTTAGCTCGAGAAGAAATGTTTCGGTTTTCGGGCGAGATCTCTCGTATAAGTGCTCAACTAATGAGAGGTCTGCCTCACACTAACCCTTAGTTATATTCATTTATTAAATCGTTATTATATTTAACCTATACCCTTCCTCTCCTCTCACCACGAACGGGGTCCTCCTCATCTCCGCCGATCCACAAGCGGTCCGCGAAACATCCATGGTTGAGAACCGCTGTCCTAGATATTCCGAAGAAGGGAATAAACAATGCTCCGTCAGCAATAGTGGAGAGTATGCTCAGCACCGTTGTCTGCAAAACCATGGACGACATCCTGCGCCACATTGTTTTACAAGTTTTTTTTCAATACCATCGCGTTAAAAATAAGGTACAAATAAATGCGGTCGCGTTCATTCTCTGACTCTGTTTTTGACGCAATGAATGACATGATACCAGGAATGATCCCTGGCTCCATTTTGACATTAGAGGTCACCTTCTTAGTGAACGCTGACACGAAAGCGTGTAACATGGAGGACCTGAATTGGTACATGCGGCCCATCCAAAATTTAGGTGGAGGGCAAACTTATTTGGCCACAGAGGAAATCACTTTCACACGACTCGCCTTCGATCTATTTGTAAAGTGCGTCATATCAGTTGAAATATCTCGTCAGGCTTACATGAGAGTCGAATCGTTTTCCAGAGCCTCAGAAGGTGTTTTAGGTGTCTTCTGCTGCTGTTTCGGGAGTCTGGCTTTTCTCTTCTTGTAGCTGGAAATCTGTGCCTGGAGTCGTTTTATAACGTCCTTGGGTCTTCTTCATGGGCTTACGATAAGCAGACAGAAAGGCTTGGAGAGAGCTATTAAAAATGAAAACAAAGAGAGCGCAGCTCTTGAGGAGGAGGAGGGAAGGGTACTGAGGGGAGGGTAAACTCCTCCTCCTCTCTCCTCCTCCCTCCTCCCCTTCCTCCTTCCTCCTCCCCTTCCTTCTCCTCCTCTTCCTCCTCCCTCCTCCTTTATCCTCCCCTCCTCCTCCTCCCCTCTTCCTCCTCTACCTCCTCCTCCCTCCTCCTTCCTTCCTCCTCCTCCTTCCTCTCTCCTTCCTCCTCCTCCCTCCCCCTACTCCTCCCGCCTCCTCCCTCCCCCTCATCCTCCTCCTCCTCCTCCTCTCCTCCTCCCTCCCTCCTCCTCCCCTTCCTCCTCCCCCTCCTCCTCCTCCTCCTTTCCGCGCGGTGCATTATGGGATATCTCCCATGATGCACCGCGCGGTTACGCCAACGGCGACGGCGACGGCGACGCCGCTCAAGCCGGAAACGGGCGCCTAAGAGCTGCGCTCTAAAATGACCAGCAACATATCAGTGAGGTTAAAAAAGTTGAGAAGAAGTGCATTACGATTTCTACAGCAAAAGCAACACTCATACGCAACATAGTAGCTATGGTGGGGATTAAAACCGGAAATATTTTTTCTTGTCCTTTACTCTTAACCAGATTTCAAAGCCGGTGACACTTCTGAATTCTTTTCCAACAATTACGCAGTGCTCTTACCGGTCATGTAACAAATCTCACATACAAAGCTTCGTAATTTAATGTGGTTATTAAAGCTTGCAACACCAAAAGGTTGAAATAGCATGAATTCTACTAAACAGCCATTATGAGTTATCATCAATATGCCGTGTAATGTCTATGCTTGAAGCTGCTCCTCTATCTCTCCCAGTGTTCGCAATATATAAATTGTCAGAATAATGTTCCACACAAATGTTAAGCTGTACAAGTCGGGAGGTAATGTTGCGAGAAGCGGTCAAAGCAAATGGAACACTCATGATCTCGAGCTGGTTCACAGCGGGCAGCGGAGCTGGCCTGGGAGAGCAGGCTGAACGGGTTGGTTCTGGAAAAGTGTGCGTATTAGACGGAGCCTAATATATTTAAAGACGAGATATAATACCCTCTGCAGCAGAGCATGCGGATGTGGAGATGCATTCGGAGGGAGGGCAGAAGAGCAATGGCTGCCTGGGTTGCGTATGAACGAGTGTGTATATTAGGCGGAGCCTAATATATTTTAAGGAGGATATATTACCCCGCGCAGTAGAGCATGCTGATGTGGAGCCGCACAGCAGGACGGAGGGCGAGAAAAAGCGGGCTGCCTGTGGTGGGTCTGGAAACAATAAATGTTATTTAAAGCTCATGCCAGTGACTCTAGGCATGAAGTGAACTCATGGGTGTATTCTTTCCCTCTTCGTCTTTATCGTTTATTGATTTCAATCATATCGAATAATGAACACATTATATCACGCTACGCATGTGTAATTATTTGTCTTAGATTTATTAACCTGACCCAGTACACAAACCATTCATTTATCGATAGTAAATCTTCCAAATATATTTTCTAAATGTGAAGGTAAAATGACGCGGAGATTGATGATGATACAGACGCCAACGCCGCCCTCGAAAATTTTTTGAACATTAGAAATCAGCAGTTTTGTCTGCCATCCGCCAGGTAGCGCAACAAAACACCCAAACAGTTTTTTGATTGTTTTTAAAATTAGCTAAGCTCTACAACTATCAAGAAACCAAAGCAAGATCATTGCGGAAAATTGTAATACATCACACTGTATATCTGTTCCATACAATAAATGTTATTAGATGCCAATAAATCTGTTTGATGTCCAAAAAAGATATGCGTCAAAAACAGGTAAGTTTAAAGGGCTCCCGGAGCGTTATGACTTTGAAAATAAAAAAAAGCCATCGTCCACCTCTTGGGCAACCATTGTAGTTCTAAATGTTATAAAATATTTTATCATAGTTTAATTATTTACTCAGCAGCATTTGAAGTACCATGACTCGAAGCACAAAAAAGTGCTATGTTTGATATAGAATATCTAAACAAAAAAATTTTACACAACATTAAAGTTTTTCTGCATATTACCAATTATAAGCACTACATCTGTAGCTAATTTCATTGCCCTAGCGCTTGTCATTAAAAACATATTTGTGCTGAAAAATGTCAATTTTAGGGCAATATTTGGAGAGCTGAAAAAAACAAAGTAGTGCAAATACCAAAAAAGTATATCGTTACATTCTGCTCCGACATCATCTTAACAAAACTGCTCTATTGGAACCGTGTTATCTTTAATGGATCGTTCATAAAACATGAACCAACGGAGCAAGTGAGGGTCCGCGCCATCATATTCGCAACGCTACAAATGCGCATGGACAGTATAAACCAATACATACATAATATCAAATGAAAGAGGATTGCATTGCCTTTCGAATGACATCAATCCCACAAAACAGTATTTAAAAGGAGATGAGTAATGACCTGCCAAAAAGTACCTAAACTGCCACATTCAGTGGGACCGTGGCCTTAATGATAGTGATGTCCCCAAACCAGGGAGCCGTTACCCAGAAAAAAATTTCAGGGGGGGTTTTCCGGGGACAACGGCGGCCATTTTGAAAATGTCTATTGTCTTATTTTCGCCTATGAATGATGTGCATCAGTGGCATATAATGGAGAGTCATAGCAAACCGGAGAACCGGTCCCGGTTTGGTACCCGGTAGCCGACCGGCGCCACTGCGCGTGCGCAGAGGTGGAGATTAAAATCGGCTGGCTGCAAATGCACCGACCATGTACCACGCACTATACTATAAAAATACTGTTGTGGGGGTCAGAACCCCCTAACCCCCCCCCCCCCCCTGGTTACGGCCCTGCCCCAAACGTTTCCATTTTACGCTCAAGCCCCAAGCTATTGGGATTGACCGATCACCCGCTTAACCACACCAATAAAAAAAAAGCTCGTTCAGCATGAGTCGTATTCGCTCAAAAATCTTTAGTGTTCTTTTCGATAAATTCAGGTTTCGTGTGTTGGGTAAGTGCGGGGTTCTTGTGATGTTTCTTCTTTCCTGGTCGGGTTGTACTCTCACGAAACATGCTTTGCGCTTCAGAATTGTTCGATCTGTCCATGTTTTACTCTAAAATAAAATGCGGATGATGCATCTCGAGTGTCGACAGAAGCGCCACCGCTTCATTCTGATTGGCTGCTCCTTCTCGCGCGCGCCGATTGTGACACTTACACATCTAGGAGCAAGTCGTTTTTTTTCGAAAAACAAACAAACAATATAAAAGACGTTTACAAATTTTTGTAATGCGAAATTAGAGCATAGCTCTTGGAGGAGGAGGAGGGAGGGTGCGGAGGGGAGAATGTACTTTTCCTCCTAATCGGTACCCTCCCTCCTCCTTCCCTTCTCCCCTCCTCCTCCTGCCCTCCTCCTCCTCCTCCGTACCCTCCCCTCCACCTCCTCCATACTCTCCTCCTCCCCCTTAGTTTTCCTGCTAAATTTAGCTGGAAAATTGACGCCACGTGACCTCACCACCAATTCCAGTTTCCCTGCCAAATTTAGCGGGGCAAATGACGTCACGTGACTTCGCGTCACGTGACGTCGCGGCCATGATCAAATTCAGTTTCGTCCGCTAGATTTAGTGAGAAACTTGACGTCACGTGACCTCAACACCAATTCGATTTTCCTGCTAAATGTAACGGGGCGGTTACGCCGATGGCGACGCCGCAAAAGGCGGGAACAAGCATCTAAGTGCTACGCTCTAAAAAAACAGGGCCATGTAGGAGGAAGAGGCTACAAATAATTGGGGGTGAATCTACCTTAATATTTTGCAGACTTCCGCTTGGAAGATGTGACTGCAAAACGTTAATGTTTTGCATATTGGTCTACTATACTCTGTTTCACCTTATGATGTACCGCACGAAAGGCTACAAGCCCGAGCTTCTTGCTCTAGGGCACATCTTGGCGGCACAAGCTCTCGTGCATTAGGGGCAGCTGCCAATTCTATAAGCTCGCGCTTCTAACCTTCGCTGCGGTAGAACATAAGGTGAAACGGAGTATAGAGTTTGCACAGCATAAGCAGCTGTTGAAAACTGCACTTGGCTCGTGAATCTCAAAAAAGAAGTAGAAGAGAAAACCACCACGTTTGCTGATTCAGAATATCGCGTTTTGTATTGCGCGTATACACCCCCAGCTCTACCGCCCGTCTGTTTAAGGTAAATTGTGCTCTTAACATATGATTGCCCTAGGTTCAGTCTCCAAGCGTTCTCTATTTGTTTTGTATGTGCTGTGATTCGCTAGGAAGCGAACCATCCAAGTCAAGGTCATCCTCGGCTTGATTAAGCTTACGTCGCCCTCAACATTCTTCCTCCAACCAAACCTTCTCCCTTATCACTGCCCTCTTTAACAAGGTCCTTAATGGGTAAGCGTATTTTGCCTTATCACTAAAGTTACTTACTAGTGTCTTAAGCAATTTACCATGTTGAGGTACTGGGTGTTCGAAGGAAGGCTGACGGTATTTTCGAAAGCACCAAAATGTACCACGAGTCACGGCGCCTTAAGTGTCCTCTAAAATCTAGCACTCCACCCGTAGACAACTTTCTGGAGCTACGCTGTTTTATACTAGGAGAGCTCCGACGCTTCGCGCCCCCGAGCTGCTTGAATCGTCGCACTGCGAATCCGCAGAGCGAAGCATCTAGCTGCTCAGGAGACGCAAAGAAGCGCAAGTTCGTCTGCTTCTTTTAAAGGGGTTCAGGATACATATGTTGCGCTTTTTGGACTCCCACGGCGTCTATGGAGAAGGAAGTGACGTCAGCAACGCAGCAAACGCAGATTGGATGTTGATTAGTGAGAGTCGCTGATGACGAATTTCCGCAGAAGGGACATCCAATCTGCGTTTTTTTGCGTTGTTTACGTCACTTCCTTCTCCATAGTCGCCATGGAAGTCCAAAAAGCGCAACATAGGTCTCCTCGCGACTTCAGAACGCCGATCTCTGATTGGCTCTGAATGCAGGATAGTGGGCAGACCTCAACGTAGCTTGCATTGAAGTCTACCCACTATCCTTCAATCAGAGCCAATCAGAGCTCAGCGTTCTGAAGTCGCCAGAACCGCTGCAAAAGAAGCAGACGAACTCGCGCTCCGCATAGGCCTTTTCGCATAACCTAGCTGATAACAGCGCCCAGCTGACGCACCCTTCGACTCGGAGCATTTTTTTTAATTCCCCTCTGACACAGGGTACGAAACGGTCAAGGGTGTGGGCGAAAAGGCTTGGAGATGGACGTCGCTCTTCAGCTATACTTCGTTTCAGCTTGAGTCCAGACGTAGCCAACGCTATATAGGGGTAATAGAACAAGGCAAGTGACTAGGCCTTTTCTGTTTACTATTGGTTCAGTATTGGTTCAGCGATAATAGAACACGTACATAAACATGACGAAAACCATGATGGTCCGCTTTTGACGCTCTCCGACTAGCTCCATGATGTCGCAGCGTCGGCTGTGCCCTGTATTACGTGCGCGTTCGTCGTGTATGGCGAACGTGACCTATTGAACCCATAGAGATCATATATACTAACTCTAGAGGAAAAGGTACGCCATTTTCTCATGCATTTTGGCTGCCGCTAGCGGCAGAACATGGAGGCAGACCTTAGGGTTCCCACACATGGTTACTAACTGCCTTTCGATTTCGCGAATATAATTATATCATTACAGCAGTTTTATGAACTTCAACAATCTACTTACCGGTGGAAAGATGTTCGCGTCCATTTCGAAGCTTTCTTCTTGTATTGGCAACGTCAGCGATGGAATGCTTCGCTGTGATTGGTCTCACAGGATTGGCCGAATGCGGAATTTGACGTCAGGAAAGAATTTCTCATCGACGGAAGTAAGACGAATGCAAGAACTTGAACTTTGACGGTGTTGGCAGTGTTGCCTTGAAAACGCAATGATTTCAAGCTTCCATCATCTTGATTTCAAACACCAACGAGCTTGTTGTTCGCAAGGTGATGACGTCACGAGAGGGAACCACAAGAGGGCGCCACTAATACATCTCGCCGCCAATAGCATGCAGGTTTACGTCTTCGCGTCAACGCGAACATGAACCAGACAGAGCCGTATATGGAGAGAGTTTGGTCAGTCTATGATCTCGCCGTCGTAGCGCTCTCCTCCCGAGCGAGCCAATCAGCACGGGCGCAGAGCGAGAGACATGAGCGCATGTGCGTGAACTCCCGGCTGCTCCCAGCTGTGTGGGGAGGGCCGCCATTTTCGTTCATTCTCCCGGCGGAATGCATGGGATCGGCGTCTAAATCTCGATTATTTCCTTTTACATCACTGGCTCCGGCAAGAAGAGGATATACTGCTATTCCTCGGTGGGTTAAAACGCTAATAAATGAAGTTTACTCGATATATGGCCACAAACTTTTATTGAGGCGAAAAAGAAGTCGGCCCGTAGCAGACGACGCGTGGCCTCAGCAGTGCTCTTCTCCGACAGCGTTGCGAAAAAATGGCTGTCGTCTCCTCTCTGCTCCCTTCTTTCTCTCTCGCTCCTTCGGCGCTCTCCTCCCTTTCATTTACTTTTCTCCTTTCCGGCGCCTTCGTCGCCACACCCACTGGCCAAACTCACCCAATATACGGCTCTGGAACCAGATAAGCAGCTGCGCGCTTTGGTTTTGATAGGCGCGCACCTGGAAAACGAAACTGCGTAACCACCAGATTTCGAGATTTCAGACAGAAGGAAGTTAATGCAACGTAATGAGTATATTGCTTTTTTATAAGCGTTAGAATAGCTCGAAATTTAGTTTACAACGTTAATTTATCAATGTTTATTTTGCTGAGGATTTTCAGTCTTCGCGATTACCATTCACGAATGTCGTCCTTCAGCTGGCAACATTGGTCTCTTTCTATCGTGTTCTGTCGCGCTCTTTCGCGATCTTTCACTCGAAACTCCAGATGTCGGCGCACACGATTTTCCACTCCTCCTCACCCACCTTTACCCCCGTGATTAAGCCCAAACAACGGCGGATGCAACCGGAGACACCGGGAGGGGAGAGCCGAGCGGCGAGCCTCGGACAAGCACGAGACGCCTGGAATCCAGCAGATCAGAAAGACGCTTCTCGTAACACCAACCGATTGTAAGCCCAACAGTTAAATCAAATAGATTCTTCCTTATCGCAAATTAACCGATACATGACAGGCTGCGTCTGGACTTAAGGTGAAACGAAGTGCAGATCCAAATGTTTCCTTTATCGTGTTACAATTTTCGAAAATTTACGAATTTTTGACAATCCCCGCGTCGTCGTTGGGTGCACAAATACTTTTAATTAGCATAAGAACCATTGGGGAAGTCTGCGATGAGCGCAAGAGCTGCAGCGCGAGTTTGGCTGCAGTCTTATTGAGGTTCACATGTTTCCCAAGAATTCTATTTATAAAGCCAGTCGATTGAGATGTTTTATAAGACTCATCGTCACGTTTGTGCCCTCGACTATACTGACTATACATCGTCTAAATGTCGGTCCATACAGTGGCGTTTGCTTACGATTTCTCACGTTACATGAGGCGTCAGAGAGACATTTGTGTTTCGGATGTCGAGTGCAAAGTTGCTTTTTGAAACGGTCGCCGTGCTT
The DNA here is from genome assembly GCA_037355805.1 of Ixodes ricinus. Taxonomy (NCBI): domain Eukaryota; kingdom Metazoa; phylum Arthropoda; class Arachnida; order Ixodida; family Ixodidae; genus Ixodes; species Ixodes ricinus. Next base: position 54,505 of record JAZHYW010063809.1, on the reverse strand, counting down.
AATTTAAAGCAGGGATGGCCCGGTGACTTGCGACGTAAGTGGTGGTAAGCGGTCGTAACATAACGTAAAGTAAAAAAACGCCCCTGTGTGAACCAACCTTAAAGGGATGCTGAACAAAACATTTCAGTGTCCGTAATAGGTGTCGTAACGATCATTCCACGAACCAGCCGCCGCCGGTGTGCTCGAGCACACGCAACGAAATTGACGTCATAGTGCCACGTTCACGCATAGTATGGCAGTGAAATATGTAGGCTCCGGGAAGAGGAGAACAAAGACATACTTTTCACCTCCACAGCGAGGTCTGTGTAAAATATAGGTGACTAATTGGTCTAACAAGCACGTAGCTTTCACTTGTGCGGATGAAAAGCCTCTTTTATTCTCCTTTCCTCGAAAGCCATCCATTTCACTGTGATCTTAAGCGTACAACGAGGGGACTATGACGTAAATTTCGTTGCGAGTGCTCGCGGACACCGGTGGCTGCTGGCTCGTGGAAAGATCATGCGCCACTTATGATGGATACTGCATATGTTTGATTTAAAGGGGTATTCACACGAGGGAGAAATCCTGGGGATTTCTCCATGGCACGCGCATCCCGCGTTGAAAACGTCAGGCTTTGCGATGTGCAAGAGCCTCGAGTTTTCGTCTCGTAATGCGCGCGTGCCGGGGAGATATCCGCAGGATTTCTCCCTCGTGTGAATACCCCTTCAAGGGGTAAGGAAACGAAATAACGTGAGCACAAGCTCTCTACCCCTCGCTTCAAAGTCGACCAGCGAGAAACGCAATGCGGATCCAGTTCGTGACGTCAATACTTCTCGCACGGTCAAGGGTATTGTAGTTGCTAGCCTTGCCGCTTGGTGGCGTCAGCGCGTGACGATGTCTAATGCCCCTTCATGTTTCAAAAGTAGCGCAAGGTGCGCCGATACACCAGAGCACGTGCAACGTGCAGCCCTTGTGAAGATCATGGCGGCACAGCGCAGCACTGAGCTGGATTTCAGACGCCATGTTCTTCCCAGAAGTGACGAAGCACGTGTCTCGAGTCATTTCCAAAACAATGAATGGCGCCACTTTCTTCAGAATAAAGGGGCTTTAACAATCTCGCCTAGTAGTAATATCCGAGGACTGTACGCCCTATGGTCTATACATAGCTTCCCCTCAACATCATTTGCGGCCATGCCGGTATTTTATGCGCCACGAGCGTTCTCTTCACTGTGTTAGTAGCATACCACAGAAGTAGTGGCTCGAGAGAATCAGTAAGTAGAAATAACCGTCAGTACCCAGCAATGGCCTATGGTTGGCCTGACAGAGGTTGTCGCGAAGTGTGGTAGGTCGCCTAAAATACCAGTGATTGGTGCAACTTTGCTTCGCAGTTTTCAAAGTGAAATCGTGATTGTGTCCTTGAACTATGGAATTTATTATATCACAAAAATTTTGAAATTAGCACCTCGTAGCCATATATATCATGAAACAAATTTTACGAAATACGCTTCACAGTATATATGTATATGATGCGACACAACTGAGCTAAAAGCAATGAAATGTCCAAAATGTCACAAACATTTTGAGGATAATTTCATTTAGTCTATATTTTTATAAAAACACCGAGCGGCAATCAAAATGCTTGTTGTTCTAACCAAATACTGTTTACATCAGCCCTCATGCATGCGACTAATCAGGCAGCAAGGAGTAATCGCGCAATGGTTCACTTTAATCTATACGCAGCTTCGCACTCAGATCGAATCTGACCCAAATTAGCGCTTGCCCAAGTGAACGTTTTCTTATAGGTGATAAGCTGGCATAGCCTGGCTGTTGAGGTTTGTTCTTGAAGTTTGCCGGTCAATTTAATTTGCAAATGAGCATCACCCTTGCTAATTGATGATTTTAACGCGATAGAGTTGAAGACTCAAGCGGTTTTTGGGGAAGCTACTTTTTGGTGCGATGGCGTTAAGGAAGTGTCAGTGAATGAGTATCTTCAGTTTTAAAAGGCAGAACCGCCTATTAATCACGCAGGAATAAAATACGTGCGGACTCTTTCCTGTACTTGCGAGGACCAATGAAATTATCGTATGTTTGAAAATTTTGGCGGCCTTTGTAAAGTTTCGCTAAAGAAACAATTTTCAGTTTATTTAAATATGTTGTGCATGATAATTTCACAAGACGTAAAATAGTTCTAGTTTAGAATACGCGATACTGCAATTATCGTTTCACAAACAAGGGACTACGTTTTCTCCTTGCCGTCCTCCGCGGGGGTGAATTTCCCGTTCCCCCGGGATGCGCGGAAGCGCACGTATCTGCGCGCACATGGCGTCGGTGTTGATCATCGACGTGGACGGCGTGGTGAAAGCTCATCGTTCCGCGTAAAAGCGCTATCCTTGACTGTGAATTTTCGTCGTGTGTCGTTATGATAACCCAGCACGTACTAGAAGGAAGACCCACCTACTCGTGCGGCGATGCCGTGGCGGCACTCTCAAGACAGCAGAAACGCCCGTGCCGTCGTGTTTGTTTACTTCGACTACAGTGGTGCTTTCTAAGCATTTGTGTCCTCGAACATCGCCCGGATTTCTTATTTGGCGCATTTCATGCGTGTGCTCAAGTTCAAGGTATTACTGGCGCGTACCGTATAAAGGACGCGAAGTTTCACGCGTTTTCATCACCGGAGAAAAGTTATTAGTGTTAGCAATCCTGAACGCTCGCAACGTCTATCTGATCACGAAATCATATTTCTACGTTGCTATATCGCTGCTAAGATTACATTGTCTTTTATAATCGTAGAAAATGCGTGTGGCGATATTTGTACTATTGCAATGTCGTGTATAGAGTCGTGATCGTCCAAGACGGCGTACGGCATCTTTTTATTTTCTTTTTTTCATCCACTGTACCCTGCAAGCCTATCAAGAAAAATCAATAATAAAGCTTTAGGCTATAGAAAACTGTCTGTCTCTATTCTGTTACGGCATTGAGTAGCAGTGCGTCCCCTTTTAGAGGGGCCGCTGAAACAGCTGACGGCGACCCGCTGTGCTTGTAGTAATTTCAGGTGTGTACGCGCGGCGCAGAGCTGTCGTTCCGGTCGCTCCGGTTGCAACGGACGCAGTCGTAGGTACGCGCTCGTTGCACATGTCTGAACCAGCCTTCCCCCGTCCTCCGAGGCGAAAGTCAACGTGGCGACATCGTTTGACATCACGTAACAGAGGTAACGCTGCGATGTCAAACGTTGGTTTGGTTACGACTTGCCCCAACCGCAAATCGAAGAACGCCCGAAAAGGTCTGCGTTTCATCGTCCTCGGAACCCGAACAGGACTCCGAAGCGCTGCTATCGTCCACATCGCACGTCGGAGTGGCGTCATAGGAAATCATCCCCAGGTCGGCTGTCCGCCGAAGAATTTCAACCTCCAACGGCATCAGGTCCTCGAGCGTAGAGAACGCCGCCATGATCGAAGCTCGAATGACAAAGAGGTTCGGCCGATGCGGCTACCTCGGGATCACTGCGCGACGGAACGTCGTCCAACGCCATTGGCCCGAGATACTTTTGATAAGCGTGCGAGGACCAATGAGAGTGGTTTCGTTTTCGGATGGATCCGAGGTTTGGCGGCCTTCAATTACATTTTATTAAAGAAATAATCACCGTATGACTATACTATTTGGTTTTTAGGGATACTTGGGGCGTCTAAATTCAGCTGTCATCATCAAAACACGAACTCAAAAACCGCTTGAGTGTCCCTTTAAGGAGCTCAAGTCGCAGAAAAGCCGATGTCGGTGGCGTGACTGGAAAATCCTGATTGGTCGATAGGGTCATGACGTCAAAGCTACATTCCCTCGCGCAAGGATTTCAAACAACTCACGATTCTCACGTGAAACGTGACATCACGCGTGGAAGGAGAGTGATTAAAACATGGCATGTAAGGCGAATTAAAGGTTTCCGTATGTCTCAAATCATTTCACTCTTTCAAGTGATTCCTTTGCCTTAAAAAAAATTTTAGGCGGGTTCGAGCCCACGACCGTTTGGTTGCGAGTCAGAGGCTTTTGACTCTGGGCCACGCGAGGCACGCTTGCGCGGCAAATGAGAATGCGATGCAAACGAAGCCCGTTAACGCTATCGCGTTCCACTTTTAACGGCAAAGCTTAAGTGTCCTTCAGGAGATCTCTTTCGTTAAAGGGGTAATGAAACGCTTTTACAACGTTTTTTGTTTAGCTTTCCTCCTCAACTGATAAATCGCGCATTCTACCAAACAGTTCAAGAAGACGGAAAGGGGAGTTTTCTCCTGCAGCGGACTCTCGTTTGTGCACTCTTAGTCCGGTAACGGCTATTTCGGCGTGAAAAAGTGCCTCTTTTTTAGCGGCTACTCGCGGCGGTACATGTCACGCCGATATTGGCGTTACAAAAGTCACGCCGATATTGGCGTTACAAAAGTCACGGCAATATTGACGTGACTTCTGTGGCGCCGTCTAGGCGTTACAATTTTAGTTCGGTAACGGCTATTTTGGCGTGAAAAGGTGCCACTTTTTTAACGGCTACTCGTTGGCGTTACTTGTCACGCAGATATCTGCATTACAAAAGTCACGCCAATATTGACGCGACTTTTGTGACGCCATTTAGCGTTAAAGGGGGCTGACACTTTTAGGCTTAAATTGACGTAAAAAATGTGACCCCTCGCAACGGCTAATAGCCAATTGGGCGCAATGAAAATTGGTGTTACAATAAAAAATACCGCTGTGCGTATATACCTCTTCTGAAAAGCAAGGAGGCGGCATTCGATGGCAAATCTGTTCAAAAATGCTAATGTCAATAAACGCTTTCAAATTCGAAATGCGAACTGCAAAGGGACAAATGACTAAGTATTATCCCCGCGTGCTTTGCGCTTCTTGAGCAAAAAGACATCAAAGTCTCTTGCAATTGCTTTTTCTTTTTCTTTTTGTATGGCGGTCGGAGCACAAAGAAGAGACTATATGCGAAAAACGTATGTCAACTCGAAATAAACAAACAAGAGTCGAAAACAAGAATAACTGTGTTTCAGCAATTTATTGCGGACGTTTAAAAAAGAAGCTTTGATTCCATGATTAGTGGTGACAGTGGGGTACATCACGGTAATTTCGTTCTTTATATTTATGAGATGCTTAAGCCTTTGGTCTTTAAGGGTGAACAGAATGCAAACAGGAAACGGCGTTCTATTTCTGAAGAAGGTGGAGTTTCCTGACAGATGTTGCGGAGCCTCAAATTAATCCAGCGAGGTTCAAAGTTTTCGGCAAGTTTAAGCACAATTTGTTATTTTAAAAACAGCCAAACTCTCACCCTAAAAACTCAAGACGCCCATGGCTTGCAGGCGCGAGACCACAGAGTATAAGCACCAGCCGAACGGACGTTTACTTCCACTGGGGCAACCTGTCTCGCTCACAAACTCCTGACAGTCGCAACATTCACAATGGCCGCACACTACGCCACGAATGTCTGCGGACGTGAACATCGCAGCGCAACTCTTCCTTCCGGTCCGTAAGTTCGGAGACAAAGACAATGGCGAGGCACCGCATCCGAGTCCGACACTCCGTTGCGCGCCTTCTCGTGGCGAAACAAGAAGCCGTGGGTTAGTCCAATAATCGCCGAGTCGCCGACTCGTCCGCCCCTACTTCCCCCTGAAAAAGTATAATGGAGAGGTCCCTCTTAACACGTTCCGTCATGTTGGCCGTCGTTAACCGAGTGCTGTCGCGCCATACCTTCAAGGTCAACCGTGCTCGGGCCCCGGGACCGGCGCTTTGTCGGTTTGTTTTGCTCGTAGCACTGCCGACGCACGCTGCCTCCGGTGAGACCTGAACTTTGAAATTCTATGTTTATTATTTTTGTGCTCTGAATTTAGCCGTTACTCGTTCTATCGGCGTTACATTATCAGCGTGACAAACAGCTTGTAACGCCAATGATGTGAGGAGCTCTTAATGTCACGGCTATAAATGATGTTGTAACGCCTAAGTGGTCTGGGATGACGTGGAAACGCTGGACTGTCATGGCTACTTTCAGGGTCACTCTCTTGTCATGCCGAAATCCACCGTATGTCACGCCTAATTAGGCCGTAGCCGTTTCATTAGCCGTTACCAGACTAAGAGTGTGTGCCCGGACATAGCCATTCTTCCCTAGAAGATTAGCCCGTCGCTCGAAATTCAGACAAAAGTTGCTTTCCACACCCTGTTCATCCCGAAGCTGACAGTGCAGTGGAAGCTACGTGCTCGTTGGGCCAACCACACTTTTGCCACGCGATCACGCTCTCTCGCGCATACCCACGCGCAGCAGAATGAGTTCAGGTGATGAAGAGGAGGCGGCTGATTGGTCCGACAAGCGCGTAGCTTCCACCACAATGTCAGCTTAGGAGTGATGGTAATAAGTGAGGTCCGGCGTCGTGCTGGAGTGCGTTTGGGCCCGGTGACGCGCTGCGGGGCGGTAACGCGCTGCGAGGACCTCGGATGTATCATAGTGAAAAGACAGAAGAGCTTACGAATGGAAAAAGTTGCGAAATAGTCCGCTGTATTTTAAAATTTTCGTACCGTGAGTCAGGCTTTTGAGTTTCTACTTTTTTTTCTTTTGGCCCACTGAACGATGTGTTATTAGTAAAATCCCAATAAAAATTGATTTATTCCAGCCCACAATTCGTTTCATGGGCCTTTTAAGTAAAGCTAAAGTAGTACTTCACGTTCTACTCTTGAATACAGCCCGTTAGGTTTATTATTATGATTATTATTATTATTACTATTATTAATCTTATTATTACTACTACTATTATTATTATTATTATTATTATTAATTAACTTATTATTATTATATAACGTTTATTGCGTGTCTCAAGTAACAGCCGGTGGCCTTTTTGTGTAGACCCATGGAAAACGTTGAGACAAAGACCATAAACGAGAGAAAGAATGAAGGCGTAAAGACAAAAAAGGCGACGCCAAGACGAAACAAAAATAAGTGAGGACACAACATTAATGCAGATAATTACATCATAATTCGTCCACAGAAGTACATTTAACCCATTTGCTCCAGGAACGACTATGGGAAACAAAATAGGAAAAAAAAAAATCAAGAACATCCTCAACTGTGCGAGAACTAGCCTTATTGACGCACAAAAGAAGATGATGATGACACTACTACTAATACTGCTACTACTACTATCACTAATAATAATAGTACTAACAATGTGGACGGGCTTTATTCAAGAGGGTGGCAAGTGCTATTGCCGGGAACAACCACCTTGTCAGGGTATTGAAAGCAACCCTTCATCGCATGCTAAAGAAACTCAAACCACAAACGCCTAAGAAAGAAACCTAAAACAGATACAAGACACAATTTGGCATACTCAGAAAAGAAAACTTACATTTACGTATATCTAAATTAAAATCATGAAAACAGGTACAAATAGCACAGTTATCTTGATGACAGCTTTCACAGCCTAGGTGCTAGCGGTAGTTAATATCGGACTAATAGAAAATTGCATTATTTTTCGACATAAAAACAAATTAGACTTTTTTTTTTGTTCACATCTGTTAAGGTTTTTTTTTGCCGCACAAAAGAATTGTGGGGCGTTTATTCGTCCACATCATAACGTGCCACTGTGACGTATCGATGTCAGGTGAAATCAAATATCGGGTATCTTTACGATGCTATGTGAACTTAATGACATCTCGTGGTGTGAGGCTGTCACGTGACGTCAAGCCGTTCCGTAATATGGCGTCATATGACGTCACTGATATCGCGTAACTACGATCGCAGGTGCACGGAGCTTCTATGAGTAAGTCTGTTATCGTAATTATAGACGCGTGTGCCACTTTCTTATGGCGCATTGGCGATGGTTCTTCCAAGTTAAGTGCAAAGGTAGATATGGGCAGAAACATAACGATACGTTAACGTCCGATAGGGTGTCTCGGCTATCGCAGTGACTGCAATCGTGATTCACGCGGACACCTCATTTTTAGTATGCCTTCAATGCGCGTTTTACTTTCAGGCAGCTAAAAAGATGGAAAGAAAAAAATTGCGCTCAATTTGAAGCCAAGGATTCTCGGAAGAAGCCACGATCCTATTTTGATTACTCCGCGCCCACTGACAATGCCGGAAAAGCGAATTTGAAACATCGTCGTGAAGCGGCGAACAAGCTCACAGGCGTGAAGAGGGCGTTCAGGAGGCGAGGGGTAAAGAAGGAGCACGTGGTTCAGAGGAAAGGGGAGACTTCAAGTAGAAAAGGTCACGACATGAAGTGCCGTTTTTACTAAAGAAATATGATAAACGAAACATTATTATGAAGAATGTTACTCACAAGGAATTTATGAGTATTTTCCATGGAAAACAGATAGAATTGCAATTTCTTGTATCATATCACGTAGGTCCAAGTCACCCAGTATATTTTTTGGGGGACTTGGACATACGTGATTTCTCTTTCGACTTATCGTGCTTGAATGTATATGCATTTAATTGTCTATTTTTCTACTCTGTTAACGCACGTTTTGTATTATTGTTCAGTTGTTTTTCATAGTTTCTTCAAAAACGGCAAAATTGAGTCGTTTCTTCTAGTTTTACTTATTTCGTTTTTCGATGAAACGTTGCTGCTGTTGATATGGGCTCCCAGACACTTTCAAGCTGTCTTTGACAAAGTTTCTTTCTGGGAACCCCCCTCAGCATGTTGGTAAAATAAACTAATTGAATTGAAAGCATGGGTGTCCGACCAGCGACAGACGCGAACTTCGCATCACACTCCAGCTGGAGCACTAGCCTTTCCAGGAGATTGTTTTGTGCGTTATTCACACGAGGGAGTTACCCCCGGACGGAGCTGCGTGACGTCCGCCAGTGAGGCGCGTGTCTCCTCGCCTTCGACGTGGAGCCAGCGTCGGGTTGAAGAGTGTTTGTACCATCTGAGCATTTCCTACGCGCCTTCGACGTCACCGCGCCGCCTCACAAAGGCGTGACGTCAGCATCACGTGACGCGCAATCCGTATGGCGAAACGGCGTATTTCTCCCTCGTTGGAATACCCCATTAGATACGCCATGCACTACGATGTTCGAACCATTGAGACACAAGATGCACCCTACCAAGTTCGTTTGGGCGACATAATTGTGAATCAACATATGCAGTACATTTTGTTTTAATACTTCCGTGTATACATTATATCGCGGATGTGCTTTGTGATTGAATTCTTTTGATTTAATAATTCACAATAGACGAACCAGCAACACCCGAAGGCGAGATATTTATATCAGGTAAGCAAGCGCCACACGCTTCTATGTCAGTCGAGTTGTAAATGTCTAGGCACAATTTGGACAAAGTTCAAGCGACAGCACCAAACTCGCTGTGCTATAAGATTAACAAATATTATCTCGCGTTCGTGACAATACCTCACATCAAAAATCGTCAATTTAGACGATAACCTTCTACGTTGATTGCGTCTTCACTCCTGTGAACATTGATTCCCTCGGTATTACGGTTCATTGAGAAATATTTTATTCAGTGCATTTAGCGTAACTATGTCACAAGATAGCAGCTTACAATGTACTGCTTACTGTAACCTAACGTTAAATTGTGAAGATAAAGAAGACAAACACAGTGGACGTTTTGATTACATTTGTAGCTCTCCCGAGAATGAAAGCAGCGTAAAGGGCGAGAGACCGGATTAAGAAAGACACAGATACAGCGCTATATTTTGTCAATATATTCCATATGTACTAAATATACCTATATTTAGTAAATGTATAATTATTTTCTAAATCTCGGTAAATATTGTCTATATTTAACCGAGATTGGTCTTGTAGCAATCACACTGCCGAATGTGCACGTCATAGACCTAGAACCCTAGCCATTTCATAGATCAAATTTATTTGCTTCGGTTTATTTGATAAGAAGCGTGGGTCCACAGCGGGGCCTAATTTATGGGTCAGGCTTTGGGGAGGACAGGGGGAATGAGACTCCGGAGGTATTTGACGTCTCTAATGGATGTCTTGCGTCATGGGCGGAGCGTTTCGCAAATCCACTTTGTTGACCTAATATTTGCAATTTCACCAAAAAAACATTTCTTCGTAAAAAACAAAACAAAAAACCCTGGTATGTAATTTTTTTTCATAAAAAAATGGCAATCTATTTTTAAACCTTATGAACAAAGGGTACTCCGGCGTTTTCTCCATAGTCCCCGATTTGCCTAAAAACTTGCTAAACACACCAACAAACATCGCTGAAATAGTAACCCAAATATTTGGCCAAAATAGCTTTTTTTCATGAAGTTATAAAATTAACACATTTTGGTCCTCATCGAGTTTTTCAAGAGAAAAGTTCTACTGGCAAAATTGAAAAAGTGACGTCATGGGAAAGCAGGGGTTCACTCTTTGGGCTGCAGAATTTTCTTTGCAACTGATTAGAAACAGGTTCATGGCGTCAAATGAATGCTTTAGAAGGTCGCTCCAGCTCCCGCGCAGCAGCACGAAACAAATGCTCGGCATAGTTTATATTTTAGACAGCCCGCTCGAACCTGCAAGCCTGCCATCCCGTGACGTCATGGCAATAAAAAGCGCGGAGTATATTCGAATCTTGGTTTTGGCGTGATTTTCATTTGCCAATTTCAAAATAACTATTTTGAATTTCGCGACACTAAATAGCATACCGGAAAGATTAAAGGACGGCGATTTCGAAAATATAGCTAGGTGGGGTTGCTCAAAAATTTGCCGGAGTTCCCCTTTAAGCAAAGATCTGAGCAGCGATTGCTTGCGTGATACTGCTCAGGCGTAGCATAAACCGCGCGTTATTGCTCCACTGTTTATGCCGCACTAGACGAGTATCACGCCAGCACGCGCTCTTCAGGCATTTGCTGTACCAACAGATAAAAGAAGCAAGAGAGATAGAGAAAAGAGAAAGAGAAGTGAGCGTTTGATAAACAATGAGCGTTTGATAAACAATGATATCAATCAGCGCCCTGCTCTCCTTTGCTACGGAGCAGGGATTCTGTGCGGTAAACGGAATAGTGTTGTAGCTGAGGCTTGCACCTAAAAGATTAGTGATCACGCCCCTAATCTCTCCTTATCGCCGCACCTCTCCGGGGCACGGCATTGGCCAACCCGGAGTTCGACGCTCGCTTGATATTGTTAAAAACTTGGGCCGCTGTACATGTCCAGACAATTAAGGACTCCGTCATTTGGCGTGGCAGCTAGAAGATCCGAGCACATAAAAAAGGTTATATTAAAGTTGGTGTGCTTCTCATTTGGCAATCGTTAGGTTAGGTTAGGTTAAGTTAGAGCGCAATGCCATTCGTCGTTCGCGCTATAACGTAAAAAAGAAGAAAGAAAACAGCTGGCCTTTGTTGCTGGCATTCTTTCCAATAGAAGTTTTCTTGCGCGACATACACCAGCAAAAAGCATAAAAGGCTTGGTGCGGGGGAGGGGGGGTGATGCAGTAGCTTTATATAGAACCGTGGAGGGTTTTCATAAATATATATCGCTTAAAAGTTAACAAAACGATCTAATTGCTGAAAAAAAGCACATCTAGTGTGATCATTATCATCATCATAATTTATTATTCCTTGAAGGCTTAGGGGGCATTATACAAGAGAGTGAACACTTCAAAAAACGAAGAAACAACACAAATATTTAGCAACAAAAACACAATGCAATCTAGTTATAGGTTAAAAAAATAAGGTAATGTCTGCAGCGAATTTCTCAGTGTCAGATATGGAAACAATTACGTCAGGCTGTGCGTTCTAGTCGTCAATGGCCAATGGTAAAGGAAACATTTGGTGAGCGACGGTTGAACATGAAATCGCACGGAGTTTACGAGAATGGTCGAGACGAGGCAAATGCGGTAAGGTGGCGGTAGCAAACTTTCTCTGAGATTATTGTTGTAATAAAATATCCGATGGAGAAGAGAAAGACGAGACACCCTACGGCGGTGAGAAAGTGCGCCAAAGTTCGCTGATTGGCGAAATCCTGATACGTTTGCATAAGGAGAATAGTCGGAATAAATAAAACGGAGGACCCTGCTTTGAACGGATTCTTGGTTTATAGTTAGGTATGCCTGCCGCGGTGACCACATGGAAGAAGCGAATTCTAGTTTAGTTCTGACAAAGGTAATATAAGCTAGTTGTTTTACTGGAGATGTAGCTCGTCTGAAGTTACGGCGAAAAAAACCGAGAGTGCGTTTTCGCATCGGCGGTCAGGCAGTGATGTTGTGAAGAGCGGTGCAGCCGTCGCATATATATGAGGCGTGTCCTTGTAGACATACGAGCTAAATTAGAATAAGTTTGGATAAATGAAGTGGCACTCGAGAAAACAGAGCGAATAAATGTGTGTACCAATGATAGCCTCGTAGAGTGCCGACGGATTCAGCATTCTTCTGTTTACTCAGAGGCCGTCGAACCTAAAATCCCGTCCATCGCCTATGGAGTTCAAGGAATGGGTAAGTTTTTAATGTTGCCGCTTTATTGGAAATTATGGCGATACGGGTAACATTTTTATAGAAATTGGCTTCATATTTCTAAACTTCTTTCAGAGATACCGTAAGTTTCATATTTATTTCGTGTTTAGCCAGATTAACGCAGAGATGTGTATAGATGCGCTACCTCCATTTTTAAAATAATTATATGCCTTTTTCGTCTACTTCGTTACACTTTAATATGGTGAGAACGGGCGTAATTATCGACCATACCTGTGTTCAGCTCTCTTCTACTCAAATTAAGTCGAAACCCCAAGCTTAATCTCAACTGGTGTGACGCATAGACTTGTTTCCCGGCTAAAGTTTTAGCTCGTACATTTATTTCTTAGTGAAGCAAGAAGCACCCTAATTGTCTGGAAAGATTACAAAGCATTTATTTGTTTGTGATAGTTAGTGTCGATAGTTAGTTCTCCACAAAAGCTAACCTTGAAGACTTTTTGGATCACGTAGTAAGTAAATACACAACCGAATGCCAGTGGCGTGCTGGTCTTGCTATTTGTCAATGATACTATAGCTAGTAGATGGCACGCTCTGTAAGAGAGGCTCCATCACTTTCTTGTATCGTTTTCGTGTGACGGTTGTCATGTTGAAATATCACGTAGTTGAATTCGTTGATAAAAACTAAAATAAATTGTTTAAGTAAAATTATAACAAAGTAGTATATATATATATATATATATATATATATATATATATATATATATATATATATATATATGTATATAAGCATACCTATTGACACGAAATCCTTGAATTCTAGCGCATTTCCAATCAGCAGGTAAAGCGATTGGCAATTTTGACAAAACTCAGCTATGTTAAAATTTAACATGGCGACCGCTACGGAAAAAAACGGTCTATAAGTGCAGTCCAGTAATAACGATAATTAGAAAACCACAACTTATAATCGTTACAACCGATTATCGATGTATCTGAACTAGAGCTCTGCATGGGGCTGCGCTATCCCGAAAACCCGGGTCCGGTCCGGCCCGGGCTGGGTAGCAAAAATGATGTAGCACACTTTGTAAAAGGTTGAGAAAAAATTTATAACGCAATGATCGTTTAAATTTGAAACAAAAAAAACGGAAGTGCAAACTTGCTATGACGAAAAATTAAATACTGAACACGTTTAACCCATTGTTACTTTAGTTTATACTGCGTTGCGCAGAATATGTGACTTGTATGTGCTTTTTAATGTCTCAAAACCTTTCTTCATTATTTTAAAAAAAGTCACAGCATATCCACGTGGTGAATGATGATGAGTGGGCGAAGCTCCGGAGTGAATCGTCGGTAAACCAGCGATTCTTCCGTTTGCACCGTGGTGGGGACGTTTATCGGAACGTTAACCACTTGCCCCTTGATGCCATACTGTCCATTACCGTGCGTCAACCGCCTTATGCTCATGAACGGCAAACGAGGAGCGATCAGTCGTTCTTCCACAAGGTTCAGAGGAGGTAAGTGATCCGGTTTGGGTGGGTACGTGTAGCCGTAAGATACGCTCATTGGAGGCACCTTTCCCGCCACTAGCGAATCCTTGCAGCTATAGCAAATCTTGTACTCACCGCTGCTGGCAGGGAACTCGCGCTGCAGCACGGCGATGGCATTGGCGCGAGCCTGGTCGTTCTTTATGGAAGATATTGTGACTAGACTGTTTGAGAACCACAATCTATCACACACACCACAGCTATGGCCGAACGAAACGTCTAGAAAGTCTCGCTTAAACCGCGCGTCGGCACCTTCGGGCTGAGCTCGCCTGATGCGTTTTGCAGACGCCTCACGAGCTCTCGCTGCATCGGGGTCTGCCTGCCGATACGCGCGCTTTCCACGCCATCTCTTGAGCCATTCATAAACTAAACCTCGAAGTGGCTACATACCCACAACTAGGAGGGACAGACCCACGCCTTAAGGAGCTTCGCCCCTAAAAGTGCTATTAAAATTTCTATGTTGACATTCGCTTTTTCATGCGTAACGTTTTGACAGCGTCTTTCGTGCAAATTATACTTCGTTTCAGCTTGGGTCCAGACGCAGCCGATGCTACAAGCGCGAGCATGTGGCCCAGATCAGTGCTTGCACTGCCCGAGCGCGCGTGCTTGGCAGGGATGCTGAAAGCCCGGAGCTCGCGCTTGCTTAGCTTTGGCTGCGTCTGGACCGAAGCTGAAACGAAGTATAGACTAAACGAAGCAAATGCACCAACACCTTCCCAGTGCAGCTTTGAATTTAAAGGAACCATGAAATTACCTTTTTACTTTTGCCAGATAACTTTACCTTAAACCTTCAACGTTCACTGAATGCCGAACAGGCATCCGTTTTTGTCTGGGTTTATTAACTTCTACACAAAAAATTAATGGAATATCGACTTTTTCTTTCTCTCCAACTGAGCGCAATACAAGTTGCGGCGTAATTTGGACGGTCGTGACGTACTCTGGCAGAGGAACCGGAAGTTCTCTCGGCAGTAGGAGAATGGGAACATTAGCGGCGGCGAGTTGAGGGTGCGCCGGTAGCTTTTACTGCGCTGACGGCACCGACGTATATTCTCAATCGGCGCCTCTCATCGCCGCGATAGCCATGGACACATCGCAGCTGAGCGAAATTCAATGAGATACGTTGCGCTACAGCGACAGCATGGGACTAGTCCCATGCGCCGGTATGCCTGTTGGGAAGTGCGGCGAGTCTTCCGGTGAAGGCGGCTACAGAAGTCACGCCAACTGTCATTGTTGGTGAAAGGCGGCCCGTGTCAGTCGTTTGCAAAGCGACGTAGATGGAAACAAATTGCCGCGGTGTTTTTACGGCCTCGGAGATGCAGGAGCGAGCCGACGTTAAAAAATATACATTTGAACTACGACGGTGTCAGCGAGAGCGACGTCAATACTTGCTCACATTCGGAGCGGACGCGCGCGCGTTTGATGGAAGTCCTGTATTCGCGCTGTTGGTAAGCGCTTCGGGACCGATCTTTTACGATTGCACCTCGATACTGAGGTGACACTCGGCAAAGGAAGGTTGGACCAGCATTGCACGTAGCTCCCACGAACTGTTATAGCTCGACAGTGACGTGCAGTCGTGTTAGAATAAAAATGGCATACTAATAACAAAGTGTATATACCGTGTCACGAAGGTAATCCATACGGCGTTTATTTGAGCTCTATATCACACAAAACAAGAAAATAGAATTGACGACAATCCCTTTTCGAAGACAGTGTTCGTCACCACTTCCTCGAAAAACAAGGAGACGACAAGGGGAAGAGATTGTCCTCACCTCCTAATCTAAAATTGAGGTCAGCGATCAAACTATATTACGGGAAGGGTAGACAAGCATCGCGCGGTCATATTCCATTCAGCGCGCCAGCAGAGTCGTGGGCAGACGGTCTGGGCCAAATACCGTTGAAGCAGCGCTGGTTGAAGCAACGCTGCGCTTCAATCGAGGTCCTCCCGATGGAACCCGAGGACCTCGGGTTCCATCAGGAGGACCTCGAAAGGACCTCCGGGTTTCTTCGGGATAACCTCGGGTTCCTTCGGGAGGACCTCGGGAGGACCTCGGGTTTCTTCGGGAGGACCTCGGGTCCCTTCGGGAGGACCTCGGGTTCCTTCGGAAGAACCTCGGGGAGGGGGGGGGGGTCACATGACTCTCGAGGTGACGTGAACCCCCCCCCCCCACGAGGTCATGTGCCCCCCCCCTCAGTGCCCTTCCCTACTTCTCCTGAAGAGCTGCGCTCTAATACGGCGTTACAGAGAGTTGTAAACGGCTTTCGCTTTTATTTTGGCTCCCTTTTTTTGTGTTTTAGTGTTTCTTTTCACACCTTTTACGACGATCAGTGGATGAAATTCGATTTGAGAATCGTTTAATGGTCCCTTTAAGAGATGAGGCACGCCTTGGCCTCTCACCGGGTCGGGCTCGAGCCGGGCCTGATCAGGTAGCCATCCCATCGGGTTGGATCCGGGTCGGGTAAAACGCTGTCCAAACCAAGCCTCAAAACGGGCCAGCAAAATTAAAGCAAACAATACCCGTTTTTTAATTTTTTTTTTATAACTTCCGCCTGCCGCTTTAGTCCAGAAGCATGCGGGAGTGTATGGACGAGAATATGGAAGGCAGCTCGCCGGGACGTCGGAGACGGAAAGGCTGAGAGGAAAGGGAAAAACGTAAATGGCGGGCGGCAGAGTTAGAAAAGGCACCCCTATTGAAAAATATTTTTTACCGGAATGTCATTTCCAGTAAAAGTCTATTTTACTGGATTATGGGTCTGTTTTCACTTCCAGTAAAGCCGTAGTTTAGTGGAATGTCACCGGTTGTTTTACAGGAACGTTACCGGTTTTTTACCCGGAATGTCACCGGATTTCTACCGGAAGATTATTTCCAGTAAAAATCTATTTTTCTGGATTATGGGACTCTTTTCGCTTCCGGTAAAGCCACAATTTACCAGAAGATAACCAGATAATAATATCTTTATTATCTTTGAAAACATACATGTGCGTGCTGGCCTACGAAAGCAAACATGCTTATATGTTAAACCAGGCAGCCAATAAAATACCGTGACACAGTGAACACTGGAGAAACAAAACAAACAAACAACAATAATGTAGGAATGTGGGCAACGAATACGCACTAACTAATTATATAATTATTATTGCGCGAGCGTGAGGCACCATTCTCTTACATTCTGTTTTACCGCACGAAAGGATGATATGTTCAGCAAAGACTCTGGCAAACTGTATAAGATTGGCTGGAATTCACCGCGTTTTTTCTTTCTTTCTTCGGAAGTCAACGGAAGGCACTTAGGAGGGAGCCTGTGAACCGTGGTTGGTGTATGTTTACCAGATGCTGGACGATTCGCTAACAATTAAAGTGGTTAGTCCACATAGACCTGAAGGTTTTATGTATCTATTTAACCGGGTCGATACCAGTGAAACAATTTGCACAGCTGTAGACAAAAGCAATCAGACCAAATAGGAACAACCGAGTTCTTTCTCGCGAAAGATATCTTTCAAGGTACTCACAATGCCGCTGGAGTAAATTCCTAGACGTACGGTAATAAAACCGCGCAGGTGCACCACATGGACACACACGTAAGCTCTCAGTAGCACGTTTAGCGAAAACCACGAACGCGCGAAACGAACATCCGCCGCCGTTGAGAGATCCCGGGCACACTCACGATGTCGTCCCTGATGCCGCCGCCGCGGGTGCACCAGGCGTCATAGCACGCCTAGCGAGAACCACGACCGCGCGGAACGAACATCCGCCTCCGTTGAGAAATCCCGGGAACACTCACGATGTCGTCCCTGATGCCGCCGCCGCGGGTGCGCCAGGCGTCAGTAGCACGCTTAGCGAAAACCACGAACGCGCAAAACGAACATCCGCCGACGTTGAGAAATATTGGGCACAGTCTTTTTCGCTCGCTGGATGCTTCTGAAGCCGGACGGACAAAGAGGCGTAAGAAACAGGTCACTGAAAGATATTTTCTTTTCATCTGCACACGCAGCTGCTCTGGAAGATACAGGTCACACACATGAAACGAGAATCCGAGACTGAGCGTTCGTTCCTGGCCGGCCGTTGCTCGTTGACAAACAAAGAAGCCGGTTTTCTTTAAAAAAAAAGAAAAAAAAGTCAGCAAAACGACCTTCTTTCATTTTCTCCCACGACCCAATGCGAGGAGAGAGGGTGCGTGGGGACTCGTCCTTGGTGCGAGGCACCAAGGACGCCCAGTCCCCGGCTCGCCTCGGCTTCCCCTCCCTCGCGTCGGCTTTGAGTGAAGTTCGGTAAGCATAGGGTGCCTTCATGTGCGCTTCACATAGGGTGATGCCAAGTGACTGTTTCCCTTTCCCCACCCTCCTCCACCGCCATTTTGTTCCTCTCAATGTTTCCCCGTGCGCCGGAAAGTGGCCTTTGTGTCCAACGGTAATCCCATCCGAGGGGAAGATGCTAATCCTCCCTCCGTGGGTTCCACAACGCTGCTCCGAACTTGTGAGATAAGGTGCTTGTTTACGGGAGGGTTATAAGCCCCACGGATTATCGCCGAGAACCAAAATGGCTGCTGGTTTGTCGGCGAGTGGTATTACAAAGGGTGGCATCACCCTAGGGAAGCGCACATGAAGGCTCCCGAGGTAAACAGGGAAGCGAGTCACCCGTTTCGGCTAAGATTAAAGCCGGGTCGTCTAAGAGACGAAAGTGGCTGCCGGTGACATTCAGCGAAATCTGGAAACCCGATGCCGATGAAATTTCAGCGAAACCTGTTTTACGGCAAATAATCTCGCACAGAGTGCAGGTAAACTGGTTTTGGATGAAAAAGGGTGAAAGCGCCCACCTTTTGGATCGTCAAAACAGTTCGCTGCACGCACTTCTTGAGGGTTGCAACGTCGTCCCGAGCTAAAACTCGCACTCACGAGAATGCCGCCCGAGTGGTCTCGTACCTGCTGTGGCCCCAACTTTTGCCTGTCGCAAATAGCAAGTTGCCGGTGATCGCTGCTCACCTTTTTGGATCGTCAAAACAGTTCGCTGCACGCACTTCTTGCAGGATTGCAACGTCGTCTCGAGCTAAAACACGCACTCACGGGAATGCCACTACATTGGCGGCCACCATTACAAACTCAGTCCCCCTGCTCGACTTGACTTCCTTGTCTTTAGCCGTTCCCCTTTCGTCGGCTACCAGTGAAGTTCGGTGTCCGGAAAAGCGAGAGTGGCTTCCGGTAGGATTCCAGCGGCGGGTAATCAAAGTGGTTCTGGCAAAACTTTCAGCGAACGTGTCTTCCGGTAATATTTACCCACAGACTGGTAAACGACGCTGGTTTCTGGTGAAAATGTTTGGAAATTAACCCGTTTCCACTGAATGTCACGGGAATTTTTTGCCGGATTTCAACCAAAGTGGCTCCGGTAAAACGTACACCGGAATCTGGTAACTGAAAGTGGCGGCGGTAATACTTCCACCAAAAAACTGGTATACTACGCTGGTTTCTGGTGAAAATGAGTGGAAATTAACCTGTTTCCACCTAATGTCACTGGAAGTTTTTGCCGGACTTTTCAATAGGGACCCTTTCCTCCTTTTTTCCTTTTGTTGGGTTCCCGAAAAGTTGTTATCGTTTCCCCCACCCCACCCCACCTCAGCCTGCTCAGGGTCTGCGAGGAGGGCGAGGAGGGTGGACCGCCTTGCCCTGCTTGGCCGAGAGGGCTCTCCAGCGCTTTGTGGCTTTTTTCGCGGCCGGGAAAAGACGGATATTTTCAATTTTGGAGCGAAAAACGGGAGCCGCAAAACGTCACGTTCACCTGACCCTTGACGTCACTCTTCTCTCCGCGAATTTTTCCGGAACCCGTTTTTCTGCTTGGGTTAGACCGGCGTGTCAGCTGGCCAGGGCCGAGTCGGGCCTCAAAAAGTAAGCCCGTGCAGTGCTCTAATTTGAATTGGCTTCAAAAAGTGCCGGAAATAACACCTATGCTGAATGCTAGAGCAAGTTACTAAGCAATAAAACACTGATCACATCATACATTATCCTTTCCAAAATATATTTTTATTTAGTAGTTCGTTCAATCGAGTGTTTGATAAATCGTTCATAAAATGGAGGAAATCGACGCTTCCTTCGTGACTCTGATGCGCTACGTAACCAGTTGCTACGCGTCTTATTTGATCTACGAAATCGACCTGTAATTAAATCGCAAGGAGAACACTTTGAACGTAAATCGGAGGCAGGCGATATTCAATGATGACATAGATGATGTTCATGACATCGTCGTAAATTCCGTCGTCAATATCGCCGTCGCTCTGGCCGCCTTTGTCGAAGCGGCAGCGGTGATCAAGATCGTATAGCCGGGACGTTGCCATGTAGGGGGCCGCACGGAAGAGCTCATCAATTTAGATGAGGCTGCAAACTTCTTTAAAGCTTTACTCGAATGTTTCAGCATGGTTTGTTCCATTTCCATCGAAACTGCAAAGACTTTCGTTTTCAGTGAGTGCACTTTGCCTGCGCAATCTTTAAAATGTGACGACTAACGCAGAGAATCATATTGATCGGCTATTACCCGCCGCACTGCAAGAACTCGCTGTAAATTTCGATACGGGTCCATATGGCATACCCTCGTAGCAAGTTGGGTATCGTTTGTGGGGCGTCTTTTTTATTTTCAGTTCAATTTTTGGCCTGATTTTTTATATTTCACAATCACCGCATTAATGATCGTTGCAGCTGATATGCCTGATATATTCCATCGCTCTATATTATATATTTTTTCATATATTCAACGAACAAACGCAGGGTTTTCTACAAACTGATCGTTATAAGCGGTACATCGTTATATGCGGTATCGTTATAAGTGGATTGCTACTGTACGGGCGGACGGCTTTCTGGGGCATTCGGAAAAATGCAGAGACTGCGCGTGCACAACTTTGATCCGCTTACAAGATGCACCAGAGTACTTGCATCTATAGTTTTAATGCATGCCACATAAAGTTAACCACGAGTGTAAGACCAAATCGCTGAATTTCACTGGAAATAAATACAACGATGCAAAACATTATTTTTAATTTTAATGCGAAATGAATCTGTACTATTCCTTGTTTCAGCTTATTTCACAAGCAGCTGAGACTAAGAA
Organism: Ixodes ricinus; assembly: GCA_037355805.1. Classification (NCBI taxonomy): domain Eukaryota; kingdom Metazoa; phylum Arthropoda; class Arachnida; order Ixodida; family Ixodidae; genus Ixodes; species Ixodes ricinus. The sequence continues at coordinate 33,511 of JAZHYW010063809.1, read as the reverse complement.
CTAATGGGAGCAATTAAACAGCGGCCAAAGCTCAAGTCACTAGGGTTTTACTGTTTATGATTGGTCACGCGAGAATACAACACCTGCGAAAATATGACGAATACCATGATGGTGCGCTTTTGACGCTGTTTGATTGGTCCGACCAGGTTGAAGCGTCTACTGCATCTCGAGTTAAGGTGAAAGTGGGAAAAACGCACTTTGTAGGGACATCTTTTTTGTATGACTGTTAAACCTCACAGTCCAACCTGTTGACGGCGGTAACACATGCTCCGTGGCTTTTTGACAACCGCGATAATATTGAAAGTAGAAAAATCCAAACGAAAATTTATCGTCACTATTCGAAGAACGCAAAGAAACAACTTCTCCAATTCCGTTCTTCCGCAGCGCTGGTGGCCGCAGGGCTCGTACTCTTCGCGGGCTTGTGGCGTTTTTTGTTTTTTCTACGCTGCACATGGTGCCCTGCTTGACGTCATTATTATGCGAATTTTTGCACCAACCGCAGCCCTACGTCTGGCGCTTGGACGCTCCAAGGGCACCCGATCCTTCCTTTACGCGAGTGTCTAGGACGATATTGTGCCCAAGGGAGGATAGGTCTGACACTTCTAGTGTACGAAATGGAGGTGTGAAGGTTGAAGTTGTGGGACGGCAAAAAGAGGGCTTGTAGGCTAGGTGGTTAGTGATAACAACTCTTCTGGGCCAAGCCTCAGGCATGCAGTGAATGGAGATTAGGTCGGGCCGTCCGTACAAGTTCAAAATAAATAAATTGTCATGTCTTCCAAAAACATTGAAATCGCGTCACAAGGTTGCTGAAGTGGTGTTTTGACCGCGGTTGCGACCCACAATTCGGCGACGTCCCTCTTCTACGGCCAGCCTTTTTGCGAACCCGGCGACACTATGACGAACAGATCGCTTTACGCAAGTTCCTACTTATGCCCCTGAGCAGCATCTTGGGAGGACCGGTACAAATGAGTGCTGGTGCGTGAGAAACGGCACGCTACCCGGTTCAAGTCCCCGATTTGGCAACACCGCTTCTAAACGAAGCAAAGGTGTATGTCGCTGTGGTTAAATCGTCGCACACGTGATTCAGCTGCCTTGTTTCGGTAGCACAGATGCGCGATATGGCGTCAAGAATTATTAGAAAGATATCTAGAAGGCATTGCTTGCGCTGCCCGTCGGAGGAAAAGGAAATTGTGCAGCACAGGTCACTCCGACCGAAAATGCCAAGATTGAAGCCTGGAACAGATGACGCGAAATAAAATGGACCGAAAATCGGACGGAAATAGGACCATCCGAAAACCGTTGTACGCGATTTTCGGAAAACAAGCCACATGAAGGCATTTTTGTCCCGCACGGAAATCTCAATGCTTTACGTTTTCTCGCAGCGAGCCATCCAAAATCGGAGGCTCCATCCCAAAAATATTTGGCGCTGCAGATCTTTCGAATCATTTCCGATTTTCGCAAAAAAGTGAGTGGAAGAACTGAAACGAAAATCTATCATCACTATCAGAAGAACGCAAAGACACAACTGCTTTCGTTCTCGTTGACCCGCACCGCTGGTGGCAGTGCGGGAGAGTGCCCTCGCTTGCTGTCCGAATTTGGTTTGCGGTTTACTAAGTATATTCGGTCATTTCTAGCATTATGTATTCCAGTTTTAACAGGTGACACCGCGAGCAGCAAAAGACAAAAAGAGATAACGTCTTTACTGTGACGCCAAGCGAGGGCAGGGATGTTGACGGCATTGTCGCTCTATTTCTCGATTTATTTTGGTTTAAGATAGTCTGCAGAAATGAAATAATATTGACAGAAAGTGCTTCATTTTTTGTGTTTATATCATCGTGTCGATTGGAACATACAATAAATACATATTTGGCTGCAATATCGTAATTGCAACTTGCCATCTAACGTCACTAATTACAAAGTTAAAGATATATGTTATTTTGTGGGTTAATAAAACATGCATCCTTATTCCGAATTGCCTGAAAGCCGGGTAAGCTAATAGCAAGACTAAAACTGTTGTAAATCAAATCATTCTTATAAATTTGGTGCAAATAAAAAAAACGCGGTAAGTACATGCAACAATTGGCTCGAGTAATAATGTTTTCCTGTACATTTACTTTTCTTAGGCAAGAGGACAAGAACCGTCAGGTACGTAACACAAGAACCTCACCTTTAATAGTTGACTCGAGCATTGTTTATGGTGCATAGAAAGCGGATCAAACATTTTATTGTAAAAACGAAACCAAAATGTTTTCCGAAATATTTTAAAGTGCAAAAGACTAATGCTGCATCTTGCTTTTGTACCCTGTAAGCCTATTTTTTAAAACGATACATTTTTGTTACATAATCATACCGTAAATATGTGGTAACAATTTTCTAGGGGCTATCTTAATGGCACATATAACTGCGTACCTGTCGTTGACAACAACAAAAAAAGCTATAACATAACTTTTATATTTGTTTATACATTTTAATGCTAATATAAAATAAAGCTTGTTTGTTATAAATAGAACTGAGATAACGTCTGGTCATCGTTGAAACGAATACATGAAAAGATAAAATATAGAGGGCGGTTACGGAAAACAGAAGTTCTGTTTCCGTCCCCGTCCTCTATGTTTTTTATTATTTTGTTTTCGTATCTAATTCAGAGGAACACTCGTTTTTAATTAATACGTCGTTGAAGTTTGAATCAGCAACGCATTTATATACAATATTTACAGGCAATTTGATGATTCATGGCAGCCGGGTAAATCTGGTGAAGCTGGCTGCTCGGTTCCTCGTGCTGTTGGTCCTTTTTGTCTCGCGCCTAATCGTCTGGCTCTTCTTCCTTGTCTATTCCTAAAGTTTCTACGAACTGACCCCCCCCTCCCCTCCCAGAAATGAACTTTCATTTTACACTTGAGAGGTGAAAACTTCAAAAGAAAATAAGAGTTGAATGGGCCTTCTAACTGTCATTCCGCTGGCTAACTTGATGGTGCCGGAGTGTATCTTTTCATCTCTTCCGGTGAAAACCTCTTCAACAGTGCCCATCTGCCACCGCTGTCTAGGCCGTAGGCTGTCTTTGAGTAAGACCAAATCTCCAACTTTTAGGCAACGAGATTTTAGAGTGGTCGCTGTGTACATACTTCATAATTTCATTAAGTATTCTTTTGACCAGCTCATCCAAAATTGTTCGAGAACCTATTTACGATGTTTCCACGACTGGAGAAGACGGTCTACAGAAGCGTGATGAAACTCCGTGAGATGAGGTGTTGGGGAGATGTTGGCCTCTTGCCAGTAAGGAAGTTGCCTGGTGGCAATGCCTCTGGTTCACTGACATCGTTCCAACGTAACTAAGAGGTCGTTAATTTATTACCGCTTCTTTGTCAAAACAGTGTACAGTTCGTCCGCCGTCAGGCTCCTTCACCCAAGGGCCTTTTGTAGCGACAGCTTGATTGAGCGGAAGAGACGTTCATAAACCCTCCCTCTCCCGAAGCTCATTCGACGATAAACTTGCAGTGAATATTCGAGGTAACTTGATTTTCAACTTCTTCGTTTCTAATCATGTTCCACGGGTTGTTCAGTCCTTGCTTCTTTTGAAGGTTAATGCATTGACCGTGCAGATTACTTGTGGAATGCTTCTCCTCGATACAAATCGGCGAAATGAGTGTAGAAAAGAGACTGTTGTCATATCTTCCCTAAGTTCTATAGTGTACTGCTCTCGTCACAGCACACGTAAAGAGGGTAATATATGCTTTTGTGATCTTGGCTTACCTTCGACGAAGCGTGAACTGGCGAAATCAATCCCGGTCACTTCAAATGGATTGGCTTTTGTCACGTGATCCTCAGGTAACTGCGCAGTAATCTCAGAAGCTGGTCTTGAATTATATCGTTGACAGACGATATAATTGAACCAACTGTCTGCCTGACACAATCCAGTAGCGCTCTCTCAGTTGAACAAGAGTGTCGTCTACTCCAGCGTAGAGGAGTCTTTATTGCTCTTGGAGCCCAGGCCGACAGTATTGGTAATGTTTGGGTAGACAATTTGGTGTCATTCGCTATAAGGTGCCTCGCTGTTTTGTAGTCGACCAGTAACTCTCAACACGCCATCCTCACTGAGAAACAAAGGAATGTTTTTTAAGCTTGGTTCAGTTGGTACCTTTTGAGCTTGTTTTGTACACGGATCCAGTACAGTTCGGCCTCATGAATCTTGTTGATAGTCAGGAGTCCCCCTTGCTTATTTTTGCGTCTCAGCTTAGAATTGAACCTCATGATCCAGGCCGTCGTTCGGTGGAATCATTGAATAGAACTATAAGGTGTTTCGTCCAGAAACGATGGTTCGGTTGGTTCCACAATTTGGAACACGTTGGTAGGTTTCTGTTCTTCCAAGTCGCGATTAGGGAGCTCTTCTTGTGATTGCTGTCTTGAGGGCCACGCTGCTTCTCCCATTGTAATCCATGTGAGTCCCTTCCACCATAGCTGATGTGAAATCAGTTGCCAGGCTGACATTCATCTTTTGATAAGATCAGCTGGATCAGCTGGATATTTGTGCGGTATGTAGACGACTGCTTCTGCATCCTTTAAATATCTGAAGTGGACAGATTCCTCTCACACCTCAACTCCATCGAACCGGCTATCCAATTCACAGCGGAATTTGAAGCAGACACAATTCCTTGCCTTTTCTCGACGTGCTCGTGAGAAGAGAAAAGGAAGAGATTAAGTTTTCTGTCTACAGGAAACCCACACATACTGGGCGTTATCTCCAGTTTGATTCCAGTCACCCAGCCTGCCACAAAGCATCGGTGGTCAGGACACTGCTGTCTAGGGCGAAGACTATATGCTCGTCTGAGGCTGACAGAAGAAAGGAGGAAAAACCGTCTGTGCTGATCTCACAAAGAACAGATACACGAGCACCTTTATCCAACGCGTTGCCCGTCGTCAAGCTCGAGATCACCGATACCAGCAACCACAAGCATGTACGCAGCCACGCTCAACCTCGCGCATCTGCATACCCTACATCAAAGAAACAAGCGAGGTGCTGGCACGCGTGCTAGCCAAAGGAGGATTCAGCGTGGCCCACAAGCCGATGTCCACGCTTGGGTTACTCATGCCCCGCCCAAAAGATCACCCTCCGAAAGAAAACACGCAGGGCGTGGTTTATAAGATCCCTTGTGCAGATTGTCCAGCCGCTTATATCGGCGAGACAAAGAACTTTAATGAAAGAATACGCCAACACAAAAACGACGTTCGCAAGCTCGACCACGAGCGCGGCGCAGTCGCGGAGCACTGCGAAGTCAAAGACCACCGGATTGATTTCGACAACACTAGCATTATCGACGCAGAGACTAACAACCAACATAGAGTTTTCATCGAGTCCTGGCACATACAAACGACGCCAGGAAACATAAATAGATGCCTTGGCGCTTTACCAACAGTGTATGTAAACGGGCTTCGCCATATCCGTGAAAGATGATGATCGAGAAATGCGCCCCGTCCCTGAAAGAAGAAGACCGAAAAACGCCGCTCCTCAACGGCCACAGTCGCCCCTGACGAAGAACCAAGTAGGTTCGAAACGTAGGGCTCCTACATGTTTGGGACTTGGTTGGTTGCCGTACTTTAATTATTCTTCCTGGTTTGTTTCTGAAGTTTCTACAAGAACTACATTTTTTCCTCAATATAGGGATAGTATTTAGTTCCCAGTCTACTTATAATTAATAAAACACACAATCACGCTTCGTTCGTACACCACGTGCTGTGTCTGTTGACGTGCGACTCATTATTGAACAACGAGCTGCTATGGCGTTATGTCGCTGCTGTTCGCACGGGACATGCGTAGAAGCTTTACATCACACGAATCTGATTTCTGCGCACGCGAAAAACACGAACTTGTTTGTAAACAACACGTTGGCCAAAAGGATTGCTGAGAGGTTAGGCAGTAGTCAAGAGCATGTTTTGGTGTGCACATGATTTATAGCGGGGAGCGACGCCCTGCCAGCCCCAAAGCAAATTAGGCATTTTCTAACCTAGAAATTGACTCTCGCTTCTGATATCCATGGTGCCGGAAGCGCGTCCGACTGTTGTGTTTACCGTGTCTTAAAAAGTGGACTCTCGATTTCATACACTGATGACGTCATTGAAGTGTCATGCTCTGCCCGGTCGCGTTCTCGGTGGTGTCACAGCGGCTAATGTGGCAGACCGCTCCTCTGCAGTTGGCCCTCTATAGCTTGACAATTAACGAAAGCTTCGGCAGTCAGGAGTTGAGGCGCTGCGACGAAATTGAAACTCGTGTTGCTCGTGCTTTTTACCGGGAGGACAAGCTCCAAACGCGCTCGACATCCTACAGCATGACACTTCGGCTCCTTTGGCTTGAATTGTTGCCATCTGAGGCTACTTTTTGTGAATGGACGGCATAGAACGCTAATCACACCAGTCGAAAAAGCGTTAGAGGCACCGTTCTAATAACCTACATAGGTTGGATACGAATTAATATAGCCTTCAGCAAGGCGTGGAATTAATGTAATTTGACATAGCTTAAAAAAAAAAGGGCAAAGGAACGCAGGTTGAAAAGAACGAGCACAAAACACAGGTTGTTTGCGTTCCTGTTTTTTTTTCCTCTTAAATTCAAGCTAGAAGTGTCATACTTGCTTGCGACACTTTTCGTGCTAGAGAAACATTTGAATGGTCCATAAACAAATACCCGTGTTTTGGTTTTTTAATTCCTTTCTCTTTTTTGTGTTTGCATTTTTTCGTGATTGTTTTTTTAGTCCGTATGAGACACTTGACAGTGGTTTTTACTTCTCCAAACACGTTTTGTTTTTGTTATATTAAAAAAAACATTCATAAGACGACGTAAAAAGGAAGGCAATAGCCTTGACACATAGCTTGAATGCTCACTCTCTTTACATCTAGCACCAGCAAACAAAGATGAACGTTCTAAATATGTATATTTTTCACAATGGTCTTAAAACCTTATAGTGCCATGATTAATGTCGAGATTTTGTTGTCGATGCAGCCTTGCAATATGTGGATAGACATTAGTGTTAGCCCCCTTAATACGCACGATTTCGTAGATAACGCTTCAACCACTTTTGCGTTGAGAAGCTCCACTCCTCCGTCGTCATCGACAGCATAGCCAACATCATAAGGCAGGCCAGTCCCTTAGATACGCCGAAGCGAGCATTATGTGCGCATTGGAGAGCCTCTGAAAAGCAGCGAATGGAACAGGAAAAGAATATGTGTTTGCGTAAAAGAATATTGAATATTGAGGGGAATTTGAAACTCAGGTATGACAATAGACATTATATGGTTCCACAGCTTGTGATACAATAGTAAATCCGGAACAGGGTTTAAGCATCAGAACACATTGTAACCGGCTCATTGTAACCTTTGTAACCAGATAGGTGGAGGGGTGACGAAAAGTTGCTTGCAGATGGGTGGATGATTCTCAGTTGCAGCATGTGGTCGAATTCACGGCGGGCAATAATGAGTCGCCCGCTCGTGAGACGACGAGGCCGCGCGAACGTGGGAGGCCCTGTGGTCACGATGTGATGAGTGGCGGAGTGCCGAACCGGTTCGTCCAAGTTGGTAGTTCTCGTCAGCTCGGGAAACTTGGTTAGCAGTGCCTCGAACGTTATACTTGGCGGCGCAGGACGTACCTCCGAGATAACGTAGGAGGGTGCGATGCCGTTGACTGAGAGGCGAGTCGTTGCGTCAACCATGCGACGAGAATGCATGTCCACGCTGAGATTAAAGTGGCTGAGAAAATCGGCTCCCAGAATAGCCGTGCAAAGGTCTGCAACGATAAACACCCAGCGAAATGTCCGCCTTAGGCCAGGGTTGATCGTCAGGGAGTGTTGACCATAGGTGGCGATCGACCACGGCGAAGTGTTGACGGCTCGGAGTGGGGATGTTTGAACGAGGCGACGCCTGTCAGCTGGCGATGCTGAGAGAACGCTGACCTCGGCTCCGGTGTCCTTAAGAAACTGGTGGCCAGCGACGCGATCCACGACGAACAACAAGCGGCTTTATCGTGAACCGGGGTCACCTGCCGCTGCCAGTGGCCGGTGGTCAGGTTTCCCTGCCACGAACACGGCGGGGTGCACTTGCGGGCTGCTGGTCCGAAGGTGTGGTGATACCAGCAGCGGTCGCGGTCCGGTGCCGCAGGAGCTGGGGAACCGCGGCGGGAGCCTTGTCTTCCACAAGAGGTGGACCGTCTCTCGAGGGAGACTGTAGGGCAGCCGCAGTGAATGGCATTGAGCCTGGTGGTGCTGAATAGCTGTCACAGTGGCCGGCGGTGAACGAGTGGGAGCGGCGCGGGGCCCCAGCAACGCAGGACAATGGCCCGTGACAATAGTTCCTTCATACGTACAAATGCGCTTTTGCTTGAGTGCTGACGTCTAAGCCATTTTTCCGCTAAAATTGTTTTTAAAGCGGTAGATTTATAAAGCCAACAAACCTGAGGAGTCGCGTACGTACGAGATGTGCAGGCGGGTTAGTCAGTAAGTTCTAAATGAACTTGGATAAAACTGCAACCAGTGCCAGGAATCGAACCCCGGTCACCGGATTGGAAGTCCAGTGCGTTGCTGACTGAGCCACGGATCTATCACGCAGGAACGGGAGAAGCACAAACAGGTGGTGTGAGAAATCGAACAGAGCGGAGAAGGGTGAAAAGGGCAAGGAAGGAATGAGGATAAACATTTGGTGTAGAAAGAGCGCGGAACGAGGAGGAAAAGAAAGGACAGGAAAACCTGCTTCCCCTGTCTTTGTGCCCGATAAAATTCAGCGCAAAGGCTATGTATTCGTGTGGCGCTGAAGGGATCCACACGCAGCGCCAGAAAGACAGAATGGTGTGACGTAATCTGTTTCCATAGAAAACCCTGCCATAGGCACCACCTACCACAGTCACTGAAAGACTAAAGGCTGGTTCACACATTTGCAACGGTTGCTTTCGCATGGCAACCGAAACAACCGTAACGAAACCAAAACACCGCGGCAACCGTGACTCATGTATCGCATCGCGAAGCTACCCCTTGAATCGCTTGCCATGCTGTGTACGGCAAACACTTGTCACGGTGACTTTGTCGTTACGGTCGTTTCGGTGGCATGTGAACGCAACCAACGCAGATGTGTGGACCACGCTAATTGAGGGTCGTCCTGAGGCACGAACCGAACCAAGAGCACCATCCGTCCCATAAAGCTACCGCATCATCAAATGCGTTTTCCAGAATGACCAAACGTGCAACCAATATTTTTGTCGTTTAAAGTGCGCGCAAACCGGCGTGACTTAGCTCGAGCGCGTAGCCTTGGATAATGCTTAGGCGAAATTTTGCCGCACAAGTCACGCGCTTGCCCACTCAGTGCTACAAAGGATGTCATCAGCCTGAGGCAGACAGACATGTAGGCACCCTACCGTGACCGCCGTCCAGGCCTCCAGCGACGAGATCAGGAAACTCAGAGTGATCCTTGTTTCTATGCAAGTCCCGTTTACGCGGCAGGCCGTAGTGAAGCGGCAGTGATCGAACGGACGTCGCGGCTGGTAGCAAAGCCACAAAGGCTGCGAGCTTCGTGGGGATGCACGTTTGGCACTGCTTGGTTAGCTCAATCGAATCACTGCGTCGTCTGCAGTCGAACTTAAGGCGTAACGGCGGCAGAGCGTCTCGAACATAGAATGTATGGTCACAATGAGCATCAACGAAAGGCTTGAAATGATCAATCCCTAAAGTGATGTGCCTGGTATGCAACGCCATTCTATTTTATTTTTTTTTTCAGAGATACCAAAACGAAGTCTGCTATCATCCTGTTCGCTCTCATCGTTCTCGTCTTCGGGTTTGTCATTTACATGGTGCTTTTCACGGGTAAGTTTGTGAATCGTGGACCGTTTTTTCTAAGAGCCCAAATTCGCGACTGTAGCATAGTCAAAATCACTTCTCCATGTGTAAACCAGTTTCGCGCACTAAAAAAAAAAAAAAAGAAAACCGACTTTTCTTTTAAAGTTTTATATCGCATTAAGTGCATTATTTAAAGGATTACCCACAAACGGAACAATGATTTTTGTTTTTGTCCCTATCACTTCAAGAACGCGCGATGAAGCTACAAAACAAATTCATCGGGTATAATACTGTGTAATACAGCCAGATAAAATTCGTTTCCTTTCCTCCACTCTAACAAAAAACTGGCCCCTCCAATTTTTTTCTCTTATTACCTTCTTGCGATGATGTAGTAGACGACGAAGGCATTTCCCCAAATTTAAAGGGGTTGCAAGTTTGAGCTCTTTACCACGTAATATTAGTATACTCATTAATTTTATTTTTGTAATTTCTATTATTATGTAAACGCATTACATTTCTAACTACGAGGTAAAAGAACTTAGAACCAGAACGTGAGTCTAAGAAAGCATCAACCGTCTCCTATTTTTTTTTTTTTAAAGCGGGACGGCGTTTGGTTGCAGTGCTGAGCAGAGGGTTAAACCGGAACGGAACCGTTATTTTAAGCCGGACCAGAACTTAACCGAACCGAAATATTCGCTGCCATCTTAGAACTGAGGCGGAACTGAACCGGAAAAAAATAACGGTAACCGGTTCAAAACGGTCAACGGCGATTTGTTTTTATGACCAAATGAATGTTTGAGAAACAAAAATTGGCAGCTGTATTATATATGTAGTGATCAAATTGTCTCTACCGAATTGCAATGTATGAGAAATTGTGGGTTTTCGTTGCACTCTTATATTGGCACTGTGATTCATCATCTACCACGTGGTGCTGTCAAGTCATTCTGTCAAGTGATGATACGTCACGTGACCCCGTGACGCAGTCCTGGGACTCACTGCGTCAAGTCGACTTAAATTGAAAATGTCACAAGATTTATTAGCGCTGACACCGTGACGTCATATAGAAATCGCGACTTCGCAGCGCGAGTCCCGACGACAACGTGACGTACTCCAGTGTCATGAGCCCGAGACGAGTGCTCGGGTTCGTGACAGCATCATCGCCAAACATACGGGTAAAGGCTTGTGTTCAATCAAAAAGGAGAATAGCTGAGCTCTAACAATGCCTAAAGCTCAACCCATGCTTTATTATTTGCCAACCCTCGCGCATGAATATGATGAACACTGACGGTATATATTAGCATCAGATCACGTGGTCACTTGTTGTAATATCGAGTTGAGGAGGTAAAAGCTTTTTTCCTCCATTTTTTCTGCGTCTGTCACTAAGCGGAGAGGAAAACTAAAGGACGTTTTTTACAAGTTATCAACGTCAGGGTTTAGCGTTGAGCGCCATTTACTAAAACTACAAAAATTGTTGCACGACCCACTTCACATGTACACATCATTGAGGCACCCAGACATGCTTTTGTTGCTGTTGAACTGTCTCAGAAAGTTGTTTCCGAGAATAGAAGCATTGAAAGGACTAAATGAGACTTATTAAACTCATTATAAATAGAACAAGTGTGAACAGAAGGGATACCTGAAAAGAAGGATCATAGTGGCCTCAGAGGTACAGCCGAACGTAGGCGGCCGCTATAAATCTAACAGGAGTGTTCGTTCATCAAGTTCTTCCACAAACTTTCAGACCACCTCCCTATTTTGTTTAAACTTCGCAGTTCTTAGGGTGCAAAATACAAGAAGTAGAGGATTAGTTTTAAGAAAGGACACAAATATCAATGTCGAATTAACACGCCCAAACGCAGGAGGGTGTCCCTCAGGAATAATAAGACGTCGTCGTGTTTCTTCCACCCAGTCTCAGGTGGTCTAATAAATGGTAAGTATTTTTGAGGGAGCATCGAAAAAAATTTAAAAAAATTGTAGAGCCCTTTTACTCCACGTGAAGATGAGAACCAGCGAAGCTGTTATTTTTACGACGTCTAGGACGATGGCTAGAGGACGACGTCTAGGAAGACCTCAAAGGCGACTCCTAGGACGACCTTGAGGACGACGCCTAGAGCTGGGACGACCTCAAGGACGACGTCTAGGACGACCTCAAGAACGACGTCTAGGAACGACCTCCCGAGGACGACGCCTAGGACGACCTCTCAAACGACCTCAAGGACGACTTGTAGGACGACCTTGAGGACGATACCTAGAGATGATAACAAGGGGTCAGGACCAGTAATGCAATAATGCCAAAGAAGGCGGACTCACGCTGGTTGCCCTCTTTTGTGCGCGCAGCTCTTAGGCACCCGTTTCCGGCTTGAGCGCCGTCGCCGTCGGCGTAACCATGCGTTGCATTACGGGACGTTTCCCATAATGACGTCACACATGACGTCACGTGTGACGTCACGAAAATTACTAGGGTCACGAGTGACGTGACGAAGGTCACTCTTGAAGGTCACGACGATGGTCACAATCTTCGCAGTGAAGGCTTTCACGATGCCTTCACGAGTGACGTCACGAGGGGGAGAGAGGGAGGGAGGCGGAAGGGAGGAGGAGGATGGAGGAGAGGGAGAGGGAGAGGGAGGAGGAGGGGAGAGAGAGGAGGAGGGGGAGGAGGAGAGGAAGAAGAAGGGCATACCCTCTCTCGTACCGTCCCCTCCTCCGTACCGTCCTCCTACCCAAGAGCTGCGCTCTAATTCGGCATTACAGGGAATTGTAAACGTCTTTCATGTGACGGTATTTGGGTGGTCGCCGCAGTGGATGCAGGGGGGGGAGGATCCTCAGGGAGTAGACCTGGTAGAAGCTGGTGCGAGATGGGGTGGGGAGGGTGTTACTTTGGCGAGGAGGTGCCCATTTTATGATTTTATGCTTTGTAATTATTTCCGAAATTCAAGAACACAACTAGGATTGAACTTTTAATACTGCGACACAAAGTTGTACCCTTCACGGGTATTTAAGGCAACCTACTAGGCTGATAACCTTTCGATTCAGGTAAAATTTATGCGACTGAGGTAAACAAATAGATGTTGAGCTGTGTAAACACGACGTTTTGTACGTGAATTTAGCTTTGTTTTTACTGTTTTAGTAGTAATTAAATAATGTAGTTTTTTTTAATTTTTGGTGCCTGAAAATAAAAATGGATTGTAGGAGTGATGAAAAGCTATAAAGTTTCTCGTTCGACGGTTGAAATAGTGCGTAATTGCCAAAGCATCGCAAAAAGTATATTCTCAATTTAGCGCATCAAACCGGTTCGAACCGGTTTGAGCCGGTTAGAACCGTAATTTTTTTTCCACGGAACTGAACCGGAAGTTAACCGGAGCTGAACCGAAAGCCGTGAACCCGAACCCGAACCAAACCGATAAAAATTTCGGTTCAACACTCTAACGGTGAGACATGAGGGCATTGAGAGAGATGAGGGCGATGAAGTCACCAAAGACAGGGACGATGTTTTAGGGGCGAAGCTCCCATGTCCGTATGTCCGTCCAATGTCCGAGCGTCCGGCGTCCGGTGCTCGGACGCCGGACGCTCGGACACGCGCTCGGACGGACGCTCGGACACGCGCTCGTGTAGGGCAAAAAAGAAAAAGATGAAAAAAGGATAAAAGAACATGAAAACAAAGATGAAAAAAAAATTTGTTTACGCAGTCGACAGGATTTGAACCTGTGCGGGGAGACCCCAATAGATTTCTAATCCATCGCATAAACCTCTCGGCTACGACTGCGGGACGAGTAGGGGCTCTGAGATGTGGTAGTAACTCAAGAGCTGGGGATGTCATGAATGAAACGTTGCATGTAGCCGCTCAACGTCTATACGAGAGAGGGCGCTGCGGTCAAATGCGCATATAATCGCGTTAAACTTTGCATGCATTGGCTGAACGTTTATAGACGAGAGGGCGCTGCGGTCAAATGCTCAAATGCGTACATAACCACGTTCCATACCACACATTCTCTTTCTGACATGGATGAAAACGAACGAAAGGCTCGGCATGCTGCGGCTCAGCGCCTACACAGACAAGTACCACCAGAGCTTCGCCCCAATCAACATCATTCACCACGTGGCGATGCGGTCAATTTTTTTCTCTTTGTTTTAATGCCGGATAAATTCTTGGACTTCAGAAAAAAAGAGTCAAGTGATCAGGAAGCTGGGACTCCAATAGAGAAATAGTCGAAGGATCAAGATGCTTGGGTTATCCTTTACGTGGCTCACCAAATGTGCAACATATAATTTTACTTTTTCTCTATTTAACGAGAACTCAAAACCCGCTAAGTGGAACATGGATAAAAAAAATATCGAATCTAAAAGTGGCGCGTCGTCTTCTCGCGTATAAAGACACGGGGAAGCGTGCAGTGAAACAGCTAGGCACGCAATCTTCAGACTGGCAGACGTGAGCGCCCACGACTGCCGTGATTGGTGAGAGGAAAAGGGAGAAAGCTAAAGGACCCCCTCCTACTTGATATATAATTTAATTTAATTATTATAGGGAATCATAAATTCTCGCGAAAATTTCAAATGAGACATTAAAACAAAGTTGTTTTCTCAGCAGATACGCCGTTCACAAACTTAATAATATAGGGTGATCCATACGCAATAGTATATAGTCGTTTGCTACAATAAAAAAAGAAATCTCGAATTTGGAGACTTCAACGGTCTTTTAGGAAGCGATATTTTTAAATTGGTTTAAATTTGATTAAACGGGTGCATTGGAGGGTGAAGAAAAATATATTGTTTATTAATTTCTCTTTTAAATTATCGTGGATATTGAAGCAACGTTGCCAAGCCGTGGTGTCGCGTGATCTGAGGTCGGTGACAGGTTATGGTCATTTGCACGTGAAGTGGCCGATGCCAGCAGACGGTGACGGCTTATGAACCCAGTGGATGCAGCGCCTGCAACACGCGATCGCTACTTACTACCAGGCTTTGGCTGCGTGTGCGACCAAATGCTATCAAAGGCAAAACTCTCGCGCTCGAGGGGAGCATCTTAAAAGGGCAACTTCGGTAAATAGTTTGAGATTTGGGACTACGACTGTTTTAAGACAAAGCAGTGTCCCTGAATTACAAGCTATATCTTTGTTTTCGATATTGTGTGTAGGTTTATAAATATCACTGCTCAAAGTTTGGTTTCGGGCTCCTACGGCTAAACCAAAACTATCTGCTAGAGGAATGGCAACACTGATCATCAGCCGTACGGCCGCGACGTGACGTCAAAATCGTGCTGCAGGTGCTTTGGTACAACCAATCAACCGCAGATCTACTGCGACGTGAGTGTCAGGAGGAGTGCTGACGCCAGTGTTCCTTGACTAAAAGCTAATCCGCTTGCCGCCCGCTAAAGAGCAGCCGGTTGCATCTTTAACATCGGTTTTGGTAGAAGTACGTGGCTTCACTTTGACGTAATATTTTGGCTGAAATCAAAATTCGTGCCACGTGCCATAGTGATACCATTCATTTATTTTGGTTTCGTTTTCGAGCGGAGTTGCCCTTTAACCTGTCGTAGTCTATAATACAATTTTGATTTTTCTTTTTATATGATATGTAAATTATGCTCGTGTTCAAATCGAATACAAAGTCGAGCGAAATTAAATTCACTGCAGCTCAGATAGGAATATTTATAATCTCTACTTAGGCATACAGTCAATGCCCACGTGTAGCATATTAAAATACATGAACCCGATTACGTTTAATGCTAATATTGCTAAATCTAGAAATAAACGCTTGTCGGTATTACCGCAGAAACGATCAAAATAAAACTGACCAAATTATTTTCATTTTTCTATTTATATTTTTCTATTCACGCCTGACGTAAAATTTGACTTAAACGGGCATCATATTTCGTTTTAGTTCATTATCTTTTTATGGGAACAAAAAAAAATCGCATTAAACCTTCTAAAATTTAGACCTATTCGAACATTCGCGTGAAATTTCTTTATTAGCCAGGGAATCGAAAAGCGCGACAAGCCTTATTCTCACACGAAAGGGGAATTTTTTGTGCAAAAGGAATGGCGTGTCGCGATCTTTACTCTTAGACTGCTGGATGCCCCGCCATCCGGAGCCAATTTCCCAGAGTTGGTGGAAGGGTGAGCACAATGGTAATTTTTGTGCTTTAAGTACGTGCAAATTCTTTTATTGCCACAAAAAGATGATTTCACGAAGCCCGAAATATCCGCAATACCGGCCTTTGTATTCATGATTCGACCCGAGACTGGGAAAAATCAAATAGAAAATGAACAAACACGGAAGCCACCTCAAACTCAGCAACAAATGTATTTTACGACATATCTCTTATTTGAGCATCGAAATATCTTCGACGATAGCAAACACCCTGGATTATATCAAGTTCGAATGTAAAATGTTTACTTAACAAGCATATTTAATTTTCTAAAGCCTTCGAACACATTTTCTACTTTAACTGGCTACTGTGCCATCGGAAGGGTTTCAAAAGCAGTGGTCGCATTCATTTCTCCACTATTGGCGATTCTAGAGAACTATAGGGGGCGCTTGTCAGGCAAAATGGCGGGCGAAAGAAGGTTGGTTTCAGCGTTCAGAACGCGAAACAACTTAGATGTCTTGCGTTGTCGCGTATAGGATCAGTGTTACATATAAAAATCAAAGTGATTTTTAGACGGTAAAAACATTATTCTAGCCAGTGCGTAAGAGTGACACGGTGTGAAGCGTAGAAATAATTACCGAAAACAATCTTTGCTTTTTTCGTTAACTCAATTTGCGCATTTGGACGAAGCTATACTTCGCGGTTATTTTTGGAGTAGTAAACTGCTCTACGTAAAAACTTGGAGCCTCTTCGAAGGGTCACTAGTTATTGTAAAACATTTAAGTATCGTCCTCTGGAAGGTCTTCAAAGTGCGGATAAGGGTTTGAGTTTTGCTTTGTTCGATGCGCTTCGGACCAGGCTTGTACGGTACTCATTACAAGTAATCAAATTACTTGTAGTCCATTACTTTTGAAGTAATTTTGTATCGGATGATTTATTTTATTATATAGTAATCAAACGAGTAATCTGATTACTTCTGGAAGTAATGAAATTACTGTAACCGTTACTCATTCTTCACCCCCCCCCCCCCTCTTTCTCCGGTTGCCGGGTTTACGACGACTCGAAAACTCACATTCCTAGCCAAAAATGCTGCGATATGTTCACCTTATCAGCTTCTGAACGTTGGGAACTATGAAGATTCATAACTCTTGTTACCGAGCTCTAGCGAGTGGAAGTAAGGCTCTTTGTCTGGGCAGTTCACAGAGTAGTTTAATTGTTGGGTTTCGAGCTGGTACTGTCAAGAGGGATCCGGACATTTCGGTGTAGAACGTTTTGGTGTACGGCGTTTCGGTGCACGGACTTTTCGGTGCACGGACATTTCGGTACACGGACATTTCGGTGCACGGACATTTTGGTGCACGGACATTTCGGTGCACGGACTTATTCGGTGCACGGACTTTTCGGTGTGGGACATTTCAATGTACGGACGTTTTGGTGCACGGAAGTATCGGTGTAAAAATGAGCTTCGATTTGTTTTCTCAAATTAAAAACACAAAAAAACACGACATGCATTTGGGAAGCGAGACGAGAAGTCCGAAATATGTTGCTTGCGAGGCAGCCAACACTTATCATATTTCTCGTATCGTCATGTGCTTGCCGTGTATTATTCCATCGCTCTACAGGGTGCCGTGATTTTACCCAAAATAAATCATGACTGAAAACATAGCCACGTTCCCATTATCGCGCCAGCGAGACGTAGTATCTACGTAAATATCAGTTGTCCTCAATATTCGCCCTGAATTTCTTTCTTCAAAAGTAGGTCGCTCTACGCCAATGAAACCATCTGTATGTTGTTAGCAAGCGTCTTGAGAAAGTTGAAGAGTCCTTAATTAAGCATAATTAATAAAATTTTAGGACCAGCTAACCTTATTTTTTACATGTTATATTAGGAGCCGAAATGTCAATAGGAAAGTTGTAGAGCCCCCTTAAAAAATTCCCGAATTAGCTGTTTGCAGTGTGGTGAGGTTCGCGTGCATTGGTATTTCTGACCAGTGAATTATGAAAAAATTCCGCCCGTAATCACGTCCGCCCCTTCATAAACTCAATTTCAATTGTCACGAACTTTTTTCAAAAACTAAAAAAAAAAGAAGGACGCAAGACGCATACATTACGGTTTATTTCTTTCGCAAGCAAAAGCCCTTATGTTTTATGTACCGGGTGTTTCAGTGAAAGCTTTAAAAATGGCCAACAATAGGGTCGTTTGAAAAACAATAAAAAAACTATTATTTGAAAACCAAGTCCCAGCCGCAGGAGACGCTAGGATTCGCAAAATATATAAAGATTCGTTTTCTAGTAAACTAAAATTTGCAAATGAACTTTTTAATTAACGACGTTTAGGTCCATGTTGCAATTAGAATTTGAAAGGTTATTACCTTGGAAGTATAAAGCAATTCACAGAAAGTAAAAATAAGCAACCTGCTTGGAGATATTCGACCGACGAACGTTGCGCTGTATATGAATACACAGCGCAAAGTTCGTCGGCGAATATCTCCAAACCGGTTGTTTCCTTTTACTTTTCATAAATCGCTTTAGCCTTTAATGGTGGTAGACTTCAAAATTCTAATTGCAACATAAACCTAACAGTCGCGAATTAAAAAGTTGACAAGCACATTTTGGTTAATTTAAAAGCGAATTTTTATATTTTTAAGCTTCCTGGCGTCCCCACGGCTGGAAGTTGGTATCAGAAAAAAGCTTTTTTATTTTATTTTTTAACGACCCCATTGTTACGGACAGCAACATCGTGATTGCCCGAGACGAGAAGTTGACCACAGATCATGCACAGCCACAGCTATTTTCGCACGAGAATTAGTCAACAATGAAACTCATTCAGAATAAATTTAGCATTTAATCTATTCAGCTTGTTTCCTTGATTCAAGACAGTACTTGATTTGATTACAAATATTCGGTACTTGCACACCCCCACATTATTTTCTAACAAGCTATAAGTGATAGTGAAGTTTGTTCGTTTCTCTTCAGTGAGGATTGCGTTGCGTCGGTGATGATGCCCAAAGGCAGAGGCGTCGGGTCGTCAGATCGTAGAGGCGAGGAATTCCAAGACGAGACTCAACAGTTGATGATGAGAAGGATGAATATATTTACAAGTCAAAACAGTAGAAAGTTACTTGGCGCTTTCCATGGACCAAGAAGCCCACCCGGCTCCTTTCCCGGTCGCTTATATAAGTCGTCTCTGTTCTCCCGCGTGTTTAGCGACCAATTCCAAGAGGTCCTCTCGCGGCCAATCAGGGAGAACACTGGTAAAACAACAAAAACACTCCAAAAAGACTCACACAGAAACCCCCCTCCCCCACACACACCACACAAACACACAGATGTCGGCAGCCCCGCGGTCTCCGTCAACGACGGGAAGGTCAGACCACCCGGACCGCGAACCCGACTCCCGAAGGCACCGCCAAGAGACTCTTGGTCAGTGGCTCTCCACATGTGGGAAGGGGATAGCCAAACAAAACACTAACACAAAACGTACTAAGCGCGTCGGAAGTACAGCCGCCCGAACGGTCCGTGTCAGAGGTTACGGCGGCCGCACATTCCGAGGTGCGGGAGACGCGTCCAGCTCTCGTCCCCACTCCCATTAACAAGTCACCTAACGACCAGGCGCGGGCAGAAAACAACAGACAACGGACCCGGGCGGAACCCGCTTCTTGGAATATTCTGCGCCTGCTGATGGGCTCAGGAAAAAGGCTCGAGGTACACCTGAGCACTTCTTATGAGTTGTTAATGCGAAAGCATGTACGTCATTCTTCTGCTCCTTCTTTTGTCTGCACGCGCATTTGCGCCGACGGCGGAGCGGCGCGCTCTGCCGGCGAGGGAGGGCGCCTCTGCTCGCCGCTCTGACTTTGGATTCAAAAATATAAGAAAGAGTCAGACAAAGAGGACGGACAAGACAAACATCTTTCGACTTTCAAAAAGACCTCAATGTTTTGAAAGTCGAAAGATGTTTGTCCTGTCCGTCCTCTTTGTCTGACTCTTTCGTATATTTTTGGATCTATTACCAACGCGCTCAATCCAAGTTTAAGTCTGACCTTGGAGGTTTCGTGTTAGCGGCGCGCTAACGGACACGCAGCGCCTTGGGGTGGCCGTTGTTGAAACTAACGCGCAGCGGCCAATGGGAGCCTCGTCGATGCGCGCCAGTCATTGGGACCGAAGCCGAAAATCCATCAGCTTTACTCCGCTCCTTTGGGATTGGAGAATTTAGGTGCCGTTGGCTAGCTTTTCACGTGGTTTCATAGGAGGGAGCTGGCTTCACTTGGAGAAAAGGATTTAAGCTGCCGTTTGGCGCGGTTTCAAAGCTGATGACGCCGGCTCGCTCCATGAGACAGTTAATGCTTTCGCATTGAAACAAGTCACCGACGACCGGGCGCGGTGAGAAAGACAACAGGTAGCGGACCCACGCGGGTCTCGCTTCTTGGTATCCTCCGCACGTGCTCATGTGCTCAGGAAACCTCACAGTGATCGATTGCATTTTTCGTTGTGCGAGGTTATTCAACTCAGCATAAATGGGCTCCGCAAGAGGCGGCAAGCTGCTTATGAAGTTGCAAAAATGATTTGCATATTAAATTAAGGTTGGAGTTTATTTTCCTCTACGCCAGCCCCTAACCAGGTAGAGAGCCGCCAAAGCTTTACCTTCGGAAATGACTGTTAGTGTGTTTTGTTTTCGCTTGATTAGCAGGCCATGAGGTGCTTAATTTTAAGTGTGCCGAAAGAAACGGAAAAACGAGGGCTATGACATTGTCCAGCTACTCTTTGTAGGCCATTTATGCCAGGGGTGGCTCAAGCTGCAGCTCGCGAACCGCATGCGATTTTTCGCGAGTAAAAATGCGGCCAGCGGCTTCCTAGTAAACCTAACATCCTCCACCCCCCTTCCCGCCTTCCCCCTCTCTCCCGGTCACACGAGTGCTTCCCCAGGAAGAAAAGAACAAGACGTTTTAAATTGAAAGACTGGTTGCGCTTTGGTAGACGTGTGCTACTGCTATACTCCGTTCACCGTTAAAGGACCGTAAAGCGAATTTTCCACTTTCGCTAAATACTTCTTAGAATCACTCCTAGCGTTAATATCCGAATAACTTGCCTTGGGTTTTATTTCTGGGCAACGGCAGTCGCCAAAAGAGCTCGAGAGGTATGAGCATCGTTCATTCCCTCAACTCGGAACCAGAACAGGCGATCACGTGGCCTGGTGCCTATCCTATGCTGCCAACGTTACTCATAACCACGCGCTGGGGTTGGCAAAGCAGAAAACGCGTGCTGAGCTTCAGGCATTGCTAGAGCTTGGATATTTTATAACTCCAGAGGTTGGACACGAGCCACTACCCGAGTTTCCGCCGAGATATCGATTATTTCGAGCCGAAGTCGAGTGCTTACGCAGCTCTCTGGTCAAATCCGTGAGCCGCACTCGACTGTCGTCAGGCGGGTGGTTTCGATTCCACAATTACGTCATCAAGCTTTGCGAAGGCAAGACTGAAAGAAATTGTCCCCCTTTATCCTCGCAATTTCACCGCGACAAAGTAGCTTTTGAATCAGTGGCGGTCTGTGCGGATATACTTGGGCCAGACTAGGGCCAGTACGCCTCTGCAAATTCATGAACATTTCAACCCGATGTCGTTTCAGGACCCCTTTAGAGTGGTACGGAAACGAAATGACGTGAGCGCGAGCTCTCTACCACTCGCTTCAAAGTCGGGCAGCAGGAAGGGCATTGCGTATGGAGCTCGTAACGTCAATAGTTCATGCACGGTCAAGGGTACTGTAGCTGCGAGCCTTGACGCTTGGTGGCGTCAACGCGTGGCGATATCGCCTAGTAGTATCATACGAGGACTGTACGCCCTATGGCCTATACCTAGCTTTCCCGTAACGTCATTTGCGGTCATGCCGGTATTTTATGTGCCACGAGCGTTGGGCTCACCATGTTAGTTTCACGCCGCAGACGTAGCTCGGGAAAACCGGTAAGTTGAAATAACCGTCAGTACCTAACAATGGCGACAACTGCAAGCTATGTGTATAAGGCGTCCACTGGGTGCCCTATTTGAGCGCGCAATTCACAGCGCGTCGGAAGTGGGGGGGGGGGGGGGGGGGGGGCGGGGTTGGTCAATACAATCTAGAAGACAAGCCCTATGCGTGACATTTTGTTAGTAAATCCACAATTCACCGCAAGGGGCAAACAGTCGGAAGCTTCACGAGATTATGCGCCACGTTACAACTACGTCACCGCGATCAAAACAAAACTAGCAATATGAAGCTTGGTTTTTTCTTCGTTTCGCGCTTGGTTTATTTCTGCACTCCACACTTTCTGCGACATGTATTGTGGACTGCTCATTTAGTGGGAAAATGGCTGCCCGGGATCTTGATCACGTCTAGGACATGTTCTGGAGGCAACCGATTCCATTCGAAGCTTGCGGCAGCCGTCTTAATGCAGCCGACGGGCATGCCGTGACCAGTTCTGCAGCACGGGTGGTACCGTTTGTCTTTGAGCCGATATGGCTTGGGAGAATGCCATCCTTACCATGGCATACAATGACTAGGTACTTCACATCCAGCGAAATCTAGGAACTCGACTCGACATATTCTGGAATGTGCAGAAACATGACCGGCAGTACTTTGCAGTAGTTGGTGGTCTTTCGTATTTTTATCGGGTAATTTGACAGCGTTTATTAATAGTAGTGTTCGGTTTTATGCAGCTTGTACGCGCCGTGCACTGAAAATGTTTCGAGCACCAGCATAACGCCATAAGCTGCAGCTTCCGGCAGAAATGCCTGGTTCAGACATTTGCTCCGGATGCGTCCACAGCTACCGTAACGACCACGACAAATCAACCTGTGCAACTGTGACGCAAGATTTCTTATTGAAGTTTCTACTTGCATTGCTTTGCTACGTTGTGCACGACAAACCATTTTCCTGGTGCTGGCAAAAACTTTTGGAGCAGCATGCTTCACAAGTCTTGGTTTGTCAAGAGGTGCCTGGAGAGCTGTTCCATTTGTGGTGTCAGTGTTCTCTGTTGATATGACGATGTATCTTTTTTCAAAGTGTGTTGCACACACCTAATTAAGAAGGCGGAGTTGACTGTTGCATGCAATTTTACTTAGCTACCTGGGTAACTTCAAAAATATTATTTGATCTCACCAATGTGTAAAGCAATATTAGTAGTTACTGGTCAGAAATTACACTTCTAGTTCTGTTCAACAAAGTTAGGAATAAGAAAATTATCTGCAAAACAAAAATTGAATAATCATGAGTGCTCCTTGCATATCTTGTATACTGAGGTTGCAAAGCTGTTCAGGTTTCTGCTGGTCTCATGTATTGCTATAAAGCATGAAGAAATAGCGTGTGACTCAAACACTACTCAATGCTACGGCTTAGTACGAGTAGGCTTTTCAGAACTGAAAGTTAAAAGAAAAATGACGATCAAGAAGACCCATAGGCAACTACCCTTAATTCGTTAAAACAATGGTGGAATCCTCAATCCCGTTGTAGGTTTAGGTGCAAGGTGTTCCGCACGATATGCTGCATACAAAAAATAACAATATGGAAGAGTTTGGGTGACTGTGTCGATTCACTGGCATGTGAGTTTTTATTTAATCGTTTTGAAGCTGAAATGTAAAATCTCCAGCCCAGCTCTACGCAAAAGTCTCGCACATGCTCACGGTGAAAGATGGGGATGACAATTTTCACAGTCGCGTTTGAATACGTTACGTAAAATGCGCCAGTGACTAACTGTGCCGGTTCCTACATCACTGTTATTTTATGCTTGAGACGGCACACCTGTGCTTCGTATTGCGCGTGCCAAGCTACTTCTCTAGCTGGTTGTAACGCTTCTTGCGAAACGCGGATGTCCCGGTGATTTACGGTCGTATCTCGACTCCTTGACACGGTCCCTATACGCCACATGAAGCGCGATTGTATCGGTAACTCTTTTCACCTCGACACTAAGCGGTCTTAACGTATGGCGATGCAGTTCTCAAAACTAGCGCTGAATATGCGTATAAGAATCGCGATGTTCATGCATATATTTGATTGTTGGAACACAACACTGTCCTTTGGAAGGGCTTGCAACCACTGCTGCCTCATGGTTCATCCATCGGGAAGGCAAGAACTGGTATTGCGCTATGAAACCCGTGCTCATTTCTTTCCAGCCCTTCACACAGCAGTAAGGCATCTTCACTCATACATTCTAAGCTCCACGTGAAATTATAACTCGGCGTGAGAGTATTTTATTACCTGCTAAGAAACCCACTGAAGCGGGCGTTGAAGCAGACGATGCAGCAGAAGATGGCGGTGATCCGTTCTACCTAGGGGTTTAAAGCAAGTAGGCAGGCGAGCTGGTTAAGGATAGACATAGTAACCCTGGAGCTAGGAGACAAAAAGGGAGGGACAGACACGAAACATCGGAAAGAGTTTCGTGTCTGTCCGGAGTTTCGTCTCTGTCCGTCCTTTTTGTCCCTTAGCTCCGAGGGTAACTATGCCTACCTAGGGGGCGCTGAGGGGATCTACTAGTGATGACGTTTAGAGGAGACAACGCCCAGGCCTTGTCTTCCAGGTGGTATTGATGCGACACCATCAAGATTGCCGGTCTTAGCAGCCTTTTAATAGGGAGTTTTCGTAGATGGCTTTTGCCGTCCCGCAACGCTCTCCGCAACCCGCTACGACACCCGGAACTCTATTGTCAAGGGCATGGGCGGCGTAGGCGCAGTAGCGGCTTTTTCGTTGCGGAGGGCTTAGCGGAGGGGGAAACGTGGTCTACGAAAACTCCCTAATGTGAGCTCGTTCTCAGCATGACCACTGAAGCAGGCGATGGAGCAGACGATGTCGGAGACATGGACAATGTAGCCGACGATGGCGCTCATCCGGGCTACATAGGGTGCGCTGGGTAGGTCTACTAGTGATGACGTTTAGAGGAGGAAACGTACAGGCCTTGTGCTCTATATATGTGGTGTTGGCATGGTTGGCCTGGCAGGAGTCCGCATCCTCAGATCAAGCTTTTTCCTAACGTCTGCAAGGAACGGCGAGCTTGATGGTGTGGAATGCACGTTGTTTAAGCACGATGGAGTTGAGACTGCAGCCAATTCCACAACCACGAGAGCTCAAGGTCGTTGCTTTGAAGCGTTCTTCCGCACAACGACCGCTCGTGCCAGAAATGCCCGTCTCAAGCCAGGAGCGCGGCTAGTTCGCGCTTGTAGCTGGTAGCACAAAGCATCAAAGAACTATTTCTCGGGGAACGTGGACGTCAGCGCACAGCTTTTGCAGCGGCGAGGACACGAAACACACTTCGCCAGCAGGGGAAAAAGTACAGTATGTTTCGGCGTCTCGCTGCAGCGGGGCGCCAGTCACGTGGCTCTCCTCTCATCCGTTGTCTGCCCCTCCAACTTTTCCATTTCGGCGGCCACTTCTCGTGGTGATCTGCCAGGCTTTGTCAGTCTACATGGCATGTGCCGACGTTACAGCGCATACTTTCGACCACCATGTAAGTGGGAGAGAGGAAGCTGCTTTTGTCAAGAGCTTTTGAGTGACGGATTAATCTGCTAGCCATCTTCTGGGAGGAGAATAGCGACGTCTGTGCAGATCTGGGAGACACAAAGAGGGATCCTGGCAAGAGGGGAGACCCTTCTTGCCTCTCTTGTCTGGTGGCTATCGGAGCGCTCTCTCGGATGACGTCACGTGCAAGCCATGTATAGGAGGCTATGGGTAAACGCGTCTAGAGTTCTCCGCCAAGTCATTTTCAGGACTAAATAACTCCATGAGCGAGCCACACTGCAGCCAACTGGCGCTGCTTCTTAGGAACTCGTCACCTGACGACATTAAAGCGGAGCTTCAAGACCGCCACCAGACGCAAATTTGAAATCAGTTTATTCGTTATCAAATAAGTTTTCTTGACTTCTGCCTGCAGCTAGAGAAACAATACACTCCGTCTCATTAAAACCGTACAGCACGGCAAAGCCACAAAGGGCAAAGCGTATGCCACCTGTTCAAGAGGAGGGAAATGAAGGAACTTTAAGAAGGGCTGGGATTCCCCCGTCCCTCCTTTCCCTCCTCTTAAACAGGTATCTTCTCTGCACCTATGTCCGTACTGCACGGTTTTAATTAGACCAAGTATTGTCTAGGTTAGTGTTTTTGGGCCGTCGGCACAACATGGACCACATTTAAACAGAATAAAAGTACAAACATTTGTTTCTGTTACCTGCACCTCTTCAAGCTAAGACTGCAGGAAAGCTAGAAGCCCGAGGCTAGCCAGCACTCCTGGCTTTCAGACGTGCCTTTCTAGTGCGAGTGCTCGTTCCGTCGAAAAATGTTTCAGAGCCGTGACCACGTGCTCTCGTGCTTCAGCTGCAGCCACTGCTTAAGGGTGACCGGAGTATACCTTACGTACAGTTAGACTACTTTTGACTCGAATAGATCTAAAGTAATTCGATTTTCATTTATTGCACAAAACAAAATTTCTGAGGCCCCCTCCCTTCTTTCTGTCTTTCCTCTTCCTGGCAGCTCTTGAAGTTTAGAGATTTTGTTCGTGACTCTTAGGCGGGGTCAGCCTGGCCACCCCTGATCTATGCGACGTCACCGGACACCGGGGTTCTTTTCTCATAAGGAGTCAGATTGCTTGTTTCCTATGATTGACGGTACCAGAAACGACCATTTCGACGACAGTAAGCGTGACGAGCGCAATAGTTTTTTTTTGCGAGTTTGCAAAGGATGTTAAAATCATTATTGCGATTGTGAAGGGCTTCCTAATGCCCTGTAAACGAAGTGGTTCGGGGTTTGGAACAACCTCGCCGATCAAGGAAGAACATAAATGCTATTTTGAAGATGGGGTGGGATCGCTTGTAACCCCAAGTTGTCAATACATTTGTCTGCAAGCACCGCTGTTTTGCATTCTCTGTTCAACTGAGCCATCAGTTGTGGTCGTTGTTGCCTGTGAGTTTTCGTAGGCCGATCTGGCAACCTTTTCGTCCAAAATATGTGTGCTGCGGCTTCGTATCGAACAGCTTCATATCCAGGGCCTGCAGCTTTATGTACCGCTACTGAAGGCAATTCTAAGCGGCATCCACAACGGACAATATATGTTGCCTAAACTGTCTGGAGGAACGTTTCTTTCTACATATTGAGTTTTTTTTCCATCCTTTGAATAGGACATATTCAGAATCTATTAGAACCACGCTTAGTAAGAAACGCTAACAATGTGTTTTATGACTAGATATATATTACAAAACGTGCGACGCGGGACGGATGGGAAGAAGGGTGCAGTAGAATATATTTTTACGTTGTTGTTTAATCGGCCAATCTCGGTGGCCACGCGTTCCAAGAAACGAAGCGAACGTCACGAAGCGAAAACAGGCCATCGTTCGGCAATCTGAAGTTACAGGGTCCCGGAATGTCAGGTGGCCATAAAACGGAGGGGCGCACCCTCACGTCTTCCGCTCGGACACGTCTGGAAGGCATCGTCCTACACCACGCCTCTCTCTCCCCCATTGCTGTTGTTCTCTTTTCCCTTGCTCGTTTCGGTGACTTCGCCCTTTGTATTTGTACAGAAAGAAAGCAGTGTTCCTTCCACAACGAAGCGTACCAGACGCTTCCTGACGTTCTCCTACGAACGCAACGAGTTTAAAGTTAACGTAAATCAGTCTATTATGTATAAGTTACCACAATTTTGGTGCCAAAACCCAGGAGAACGTCGGAGAACTCACCCTGGCAAGCAAAGACACACAACGGAAGCTGCGACAGCCTCACGAACTCAAGCCAACGAACAACGTGAATGAGCGGCTGCAATGGAGAAACTGAAGAAAAAGCAAGCGGTCGTCCGAGCTGCGGTCACCAGGATTATCAACGAAATGACTACAGCAAAGAAGAGAGCGCCATCGCAGCAAGGTGAGCTTGACGAAAAACTTTATCTCCTTGTTTAAAAAGAAAAATCGCTTCGTGATCTTGATTAACAAGTAGCAGACCTGACTGACGTGAACGATATCGAAGAAGAAACGGATGCTAGCCTCGGTTCTGAAGATGCAAATCAGCATAGCCAGAACTAGAGCCTCGAGGCGGCTACAAGAAGTAACGAACAACGAGACAACCTCGTCTGCCTCTAGCAACATGTCGCGCATGGAGGTACAAAGAGGAAACAGCGGAAATGTCCCAAACGTAAAGCTACCGAAGTTAGAGTTCCCGAAGTTGAACGGAAAGCTGGCGGAGTGGCAGACATTTCTGGATCAGTTTGAATCGTCAATCCATTAGAACCCCGCCTTGTCTTTCGTAGAGAAGTTCAAAATCTGGTCGGCCGGGCGGAGTCTGTCTTCAAAGGTATTCCGGTGACCGGGGACAACTATGACACGGCGATTGAACTACTGAGGAAGTGGAAGAGGTTAGGTCAGCCCTCCGTCATCGTCAACGATCACCTCAAGCACCTGTTGAACATCAAAGCAATCCCGATGTCAGACGCAGTGAATGGGCTCCGCGGGCTCCATGACGATGTGCAGACACGCACGCGGAGCCTCAAAAGCTTGGGAGTTCACTCAGATTCATATGAGGTACTGTTGCACACTGTTCTCCAGCAGGGGCGTATCCAGGGGAGGTGCTTATGAAGCTTCAGCCCCTCTTCCCCCTCCCTCCGAAATCCAGCAAACCCTATATTATTATAATATACACATGCATTTTGACCCCCCTCCCCCTCTTCGCACCCCAAGTCATGGACATCCCAGCCACCTCAGCCTCCCCCCCCCCCCGGCCCGAAAAGATATTCCTGGCTACGCCACTGTTTCTCCAGAGATCTCTTCCTCTTGAGCTCATTCTCAAATGAAATCGGAGTTTGACTGTCGAAAGCGATCACAAATCGAAGGCAGAGGCGACCTCGCGAGGCTGCTCAGGTTTACTGAAATAGAGGTGGAAACGAGAGAAAAATGACCGCAGCTCTCTCTCCACGCAGACCAACGAACTGCACCGAATCGCGCCGCCGGAATTTCCGCTCCGAAAAGGGACGCTCTGCGGCAGCGTTGACCAGTGTCGCGAAGTCCGAAATGAGGCGCTGCGTATTCTGTGGTTTTAGCGAACACATCTTCGAGAAGCGCACGTCACCCCTAATGATCCAAGAAAGGAAGGAAAAACTGAAGGCGAAAAACAGGTGCTTCCGGTGCACAAAGCAGTTCCATCGCTCCAGAGAGTGCAGGTCCGCCCAGAAACTATCGTGCGCAAGGTGTTCCGGAAGACATCTAACCGTGATGTGCGACCCCGAGTGGGCAGGGGCGAGGCAGTCGACGAGCTCTGATCAAGCCCCACCTCAGCTTATTGGCACCTCGAACGCCTGTACAACCAGCCACAATCACGTGCTCCTTCAAACGGCCAGGATGCGAGCACGGCTAAGACCGAAACATCTAGTGAGCACCAATCGATGGAGGCAGTCAGCGAACCTTCATCCGCCGAGACACCTCTGAAAAACTTCGATGTAGACCGGTCGGAGAAGAGGAGTTAACGATATTCGCTTTCGGCGAGTCGGCATGTGGTACGAAAAAGCAAATGTCGAAGCCTCCTCGGAAACGTTGAAATCGTCATCGAGGCGTTGGAGGTTCCGGAAATCTGCGGCCCCCTGAATGTCAACAACGCTGCTAACGTATGCACAACGACCGCCGGTTTCAGGATCAACGTTGACGAGACCTTTAGGGAACATCGCAACTGGACTTCGCGCATTCTGGGAACTTGAAAGCCTTGGCATTAAGGACACGCCCTCGAGTAGCGAAGGCAGTGAGCAATCGAGAATGACTGACGGCAGATACGAGACCCGCCTCCCTCGGAAGGCCTCAGAGCATCAATTAACTAACAACAACAGGAGGTAGCTTCTATGCGCTTGACAGGCCTTACGGAGGAAACAAATTCCGAGAGAACGACTAGACGACACCGACATTCATCGGCAGGAACAACGGGAATCGAGACCATGTATCACTCTTGTGATTAAGGAGCCCCTGATTCCATTGCAACGCTACAGCAGCCTGAATCGCCTCCTGCGCGTTTTGCCGTGGGTCTTGCGTTTTGTACGGAATTGTTGTCGAGTTCAGAGAGAGCAGGGACCATTGACAGCGCAGAAAATGAGCGACGCGGAAGAATTCCTGGTGCGACAAACGCCACATGAAGTGTTCGGGGAGGAACTGGCCGCAATTCAAGACAAGGGGTGTGCAGCAAGGGGTCTCTGTTGAGTTGATTGGGAGCCTACCTTGACTCTAATGGCATCCTACGCATCGAGGAAGGTTGCAGAAGACGCAACGTCAAGCTGGAGGAAAAGCACCCAATCATCCTGCCTCCCAAACACCTCTTCACTGGGCTGCTCATTCGCGCGACCCAGAAACGTTTCCTTCATGCTGGTCTTCCTGAGCCCGTAACGCAGGTCAGGGAGAGGTATTAAATTTTGAGGGCTAGACAGGTAACAAAGAATGCTGAAACGATGTGTGTCTTTCGATCGGCTTCCCTGCAAGCCGGCCTGTGAACCTACAGCACCCCTGCCAGGCCTGCGAGTGAACCCGGCCGATCCCTTCGAGGTCGCTGGCATGGACTTTGCAGGCCCCTTCTTCGCCAAGGAGTGTGGTGTTGTGAAAAAGTGCTACATCCTCGTGATAACATGTGCCGTCACGAAAGTTGTGCACCCGGAACTTGTTAGTGCCCTGACAACAGAAAGGTTAATCTTGGCCTTCAGACGCTTCACCTCTCGAAGAGGAGTGTGTCCTGTTGTGCTGACTGACAACGCTCAGATATTTCGCAGGGCCGACAAGGAACTCGGACAACAATGGAACTGCATACACAGAGAGGAGTTTTCTGCTATGTTCACGTCCCTCCGTGCGCAGTGGAGATGTATTGTTGAGAGGGCTGCCTGGTGGGGCGGGGTTTGGGAACGGATGGTGCGATGCGTGAAGACTGCTCTAAAAACAGGTCCTGAGTCAAGGTTATCTGAAATTTGAAGAACTGAGCACAGCGTTGACTGAAGTCGAGGCTGTACTTAATTCCAGGCCTCTAACGTTCGTCTACGCTAAACATCCGAGCACGACCCGCTAACACCAGCGCACTTTCTTCTAGGGAGACGACTTACATCTATCCCTCCCTGCGAACGTCGCCTCGTCTCTGGGTCCAGCGCTGCCGACATTCAAAGGCGCTGGAAACACAGGCAGGCGCTTGCTGACCATTTCTGGAAAAGGTGACGTAGGGAGTATTTAAACGAATTAGTTCTGCGCACCACTCCCGACCCACCAAATCGACTGGACTCAATGAAGGTGTCTTTGTGATCGTATTTGAACATTTACAGACACGGCAGAATTGAAGCACGGGCCGTGTTGTCAAAACTTTCCCTGGGCGCGATAAACACGTGCGATCGTGTGCAATGAAGGCTCCCCCTGAAAAGGTCATTAGACGACCGGTCCAACCTCTGTATCAATTAGAGTCTCTGAACTAACGAACAACCGTACGCTTATTGCGGGGGAGATGTTTGTAGAATATATCTTTACGCTGTTGTTTATTCCGCCAAACTCGCGGTAGCCCCGCGTTCCAAGAAACAAAGCGAACGTTGCAAAACGAAAACAGGCCTTCGTTCGGGCATCTGCGGTTACCGGACCCCGGAATGTGAAGGGGACATAAAGCGGAGGGGCGCTCCCCGCGCCTTCCGCTCGGACACATGGAACGCATCGTCTTACACACCGCCCCCTCTCTTTCCCCCTTTGCTGTTGTTCTCTCTTTCACTTGCTCGTTTCGGTGTCTTCGCCCTTTGTATTTGTACAGAAATAAAGCAATGTCCTTTTCTCAACGAAACGTAATGGATGCTTCCTGACGTTCTCCTACGAACGCTACGAATTAAGAGTTATCATAAATCAGTCTATTAAGTATACGTTCCAACAGGCGTACTAAATAATCGATGCTAAATCGATCTCGCGAGGGTCGCCTATTTGAAGATCTTCCAAATATTCTAATCTATCGTACAGAAACCACTTCTCAAGCTTAAGAAAAAATAGCGACGAGTGCACGCAAGCTGGTGGATGTTGACCTTATTAAAAATTACCTAATACTGTGGTAAGAAAATGGAAGCTGTTTACAGCTCCCTGTAGCGCCGAATTAGAGCGCAGCTCTTCAGGAGGAGGATGGAAGGGTACTGAGTAGAGGGTATACCCCTCCTCCTCCTCCTCACCTCGTCATCCTGCCTGCTACACCTCCTCCCTCCTCCTCCCTCCTCCTTCACCCCCGCGTGGCCCCCGTGAGGTCACGTGACCCCCTCCTGAGGTCACGTTCACGGCAGCACGGTGACGGCGACGCCGCTCAAGCCGGGAACGGGCGCCTAAGAGCTGCGCTCTAAAATGGAAAACTTTGTGGAAGAAAATGAAGACAGGGAAGAACATCTCAGAGTTCAACGAAGTTTGACATCTTTTACGACAGTCTCGGGTAATTTCCAACATTCTCAAGCTCCTTGCTGTTGGGGCCTTTCTCACACAGAATACCAATAATAAATTCGTTCTCTTACAGAAGACGCCGATAACGTCATTATCAACCCAACGCCGTAAACACAATGTGATGCGTGTAGTGAGCACGTTGGAAAAGAAACACCGGCAAACGAATCATAACGTTCGACGTCTCCAATCCTCGCTCAGGATGGTGCTGCGCTTAACAATGTTCACTTCGATTATCAGTAAGTGACAAATGTATGACCAAGTCTACACAATTAAAAAGCGCAAAAAAATTAATTTTTACCTAAAATAGTGCTTAGTACGTTTAAAAAAACACTAGAAAGAAACTCACTATCTTGATTGGCCGTGAACGGAAATCTTGCACCGAAAATTCCATGCACCGAAATGCACGCGCACCGAAATGTCCCACGCTGAAAAGTCCGTGCACCGAAAATTCCGTACACGGAAAATTTCTCTAGAAAAGCCTTTCAGTGGGAAGTTCGATGGTTAATGTAGAATCTTCGTCCTTATTAACTGTTCAATCCCAATCCGGATCAAAGCATATCTACACACGTCTGCCCGGAATATAACTAAATCCAAATAATATAAATGCTAAGGTGGGACAAAAAACGTGAGCCCTTTATCACATGCGTGTTAAGTGTTTGTTGTTCCACAAGAATCCACCTCCTTCGGCAGAAGTGGCCCCAGTACAAAAGAGAGGGGAGAAGCTTCTTTGTATTACCTTGGAGGCGAAAAACAGGCCACAATGAGCACAAAAGCGATGTTTCCAGAGCTGAATTTCGGTCACCGTAGGTCAGTAGAGCTAAAAGGATCTATCGTCCTTACTTTCATGAATATTCGCGCGCTCTCGCGCCACTACCACGCATGAAAATGGCCTCAGTCCGGGAATCTGCAAAGAGTAGACTGAGACGATGAGTATTTCGGTGGATTCTCTTTCAATAGGCCCGTTTTCGAACCTGGAAGGAACTCGTCAATAAGCTTCGTGAGACGTCTTGGAGCGGATTTCGTACTTATATTTATTTATTTATTGAGTCTTATCCAGATAATTCGTTTTCTTCAAGACGCGAGGAATTTTAGTTCTGCTGAGTTTATTATTGTCCCACTGATAACGGCACGAAGCTTCTAAAGTAATAGAAAAAGTAAGAGTCAGTTTTTGAAGTAATGTCCAATTACATTTTAACTCAAGCAATCAAGTAATCAAATTTAAT